>JANSTV010057700.1:0-12581 GCA_027564135.1 Lestremia cinerea | reverse complement strand
GAAGGAAATTTTATTATGTTATTTGTTTTACGTGCGAAAAGCGAATTGATGGAATGTGGCTGTGGGCTGGCTATGCACGTTGAATTATCCTTGCAAGTGGCAAGTGGCATTGAATCTGAATCAAAGTTGTGTGTACAGAATGCTATAATACAAACAGTGGCATAATCGAATTATATTGTCAAGTCGAGTCGTGTCGACTTGAATCGAACCGTTCGGGCAACATTGTGGAAATAAATTATCGCAAACATTTAGGCAAACCTCAACAAATGATTTGGCGCGTGGGGAAAGCGAATGAATGGACGAAAACCGAATTTAAACGCTCGGTTCTCTCACACAAACTGTTCGCTTTGTTCATTGTTTCAGTCGATACTGGATACTGAATCAACCGCGAATCGCACAGATCCCTCTCCCTGGCATTATGTATCACCGCCACGTACATAAGCAAACACATGCGTGGGAACCGAATTTTCAGATATAATAGCGGGGAACATTATCCACGCTTGGGATGAGAATGACTCACTCACGCAGAACCAACAAAAAAACGCTGCCAAAGGTTAGAGTTCGCGATGACGAATACTTTCGACGACAATTCCAATGTCTCTTATCTGTTGCGCCATGACGAATCTGGGACAAGATATTATGAAAATGATGCTCGAATTTCAAAACGAGTATTTCTTTCAAAGTAATTATTGACTCAAAGTGACGACGCATCCAAATAGCTGCGTCTCGATTTTGGATTAAATTGAGCCATTTCCTCGCGTATCCTCGCGTCAAAAATCGAGTTTCGTGAGCTTTAATTTACATACGTTTTAATTCGATCGGTCGTTGAACGCTCGTTTTTATGAATCCTCGCCAGAGCTCGACCACAACCAAATAGACAACATTAATGGCGTCGGTTTTCCTTCCTCTTCGATGTTTTGTCTGTTGTTTACGTTTCGTGAATGAGTCAACGCCAGTTTACTATTCAGACAATTAGTCGACGCACGTGAGTTGAACGTTTTGCGGGTGCTGAGGTGTGTTCTGGTTGAATGAATAGTCAAATGACACGATGAGCACTAAATTGTTGGGGGTTGTTCGATTTCAGCCCAAAAACGTCGTACTTGATTTCCAATCAAATAAAGTGACGAACAGCAACAGAATTCTGGCTGGGATTCCAAGGCCCAATTAATATCCAATTCGCATCAAGCACTTTCGTGCTTTCACAGCCTACGGATCGCTTTTATTCAGCTAACGATGATACTTATCCTTTCAAATTCTAATGAACTCGTTTCACCCTCTTCAGTGCGATTGCCATCAATCTCGCTTAGCCAAGCCTATTCTGCTGACGCTCGGTGCTCACAAAATCACATTCAATTTCGCTTCCCTCTCGGCATTAAGCAGCTGACCGACGTGCTTTTTGTAGCGCAAGCACAAAATTTGGGTCACGAGAGACTTAATCAGCGTTGCATCTCGATTATTTGATGAAATTCCCTAAAAATCGAAATAGTGATTTTCCGCTTGCTTTTTCAAACGTGGCCGAAGCAATGTAAATAAACGAACTGAAGCACCTACGCATTTCCATACCGATGATTACCCTTCAGATGATGTTTTATTCAATTTTGCGGTTGTTCCCCATTTAATGGCTGAAATGTTACTACCAACAAGAGGTAAGATGGAAATTGAAGGCATGGAAACAAGAATAGAATTTGCAAAACATACGTCAAACTCAGTTTGATTTACGAATCTTGAACGAATCTTTTTCATTGTTCGAAGCCCCAACTGAGAGAAGGCCATCTGGTTTAATTGCCCACCGGTGTGTGGATACGAGGGGAACTGATGCTTTGCGGGTCGGAGATATTGTGGCAGATGATAAATGTTTGACTCAATTATGAGATAGCTTTTGTTCACTTAAACGCATTGTTCTTCGGGAATGAGACATTGCGTCGTCCCCTAAAATCCGTTTGTCGTCCGACAATAATTGGACCGAAAATGAATTTTTATCGAAATTTACGATCTCCAAGCCCCGGCTTTGAGGGAGTAATTACGAATGTAGGATTTGACACCTCCCGTCTTGTCGAATGCCAATGAAATTGACCTGAACCGAGCGATGATAGATTTGATGACAGATCGGTCGTTCGACCTCCCAACAACGGTCGGCTCATCATTTCATTCGATTCATCCCGCCGCTCGCACAAATTCCATAATCCTCAAAGGATGACTCACACAGGCGCATGGTAATTTTCGAACATCAACATTTTTCCAAGCCAATTCGAATGATGAAATGGCCGCAATGATGTGGATAATTCAATGCCCAAATAATCAAAGCCATTAATCAATATAATGTTGCTGATGTTTGATGTTGTTTTCATCGGTCGATTCCTACTGCTTTTGAGATACATCAAATAACAAAAGAACTGGCTGAACTAAATATGATTATTTCCAAGAAAGTACAAATTAACAATGCCGAAATCCCAATGCATTACAACAGATTCTTATCAGTTTTACCAATATTTACTGAATCGTAAAACCGAAACATGAACTTTGGTCGGAAGCAACGGCAAACGGCCTTGGCAATGGCAACGAAAATCCTTTCGAATGAAACGATTCAAATGGAATCGCTGGGAAAAGTTTTATTGAATATTTTTCACTCGAATTGAATTCGATACGGAGAATTTCAACCACTGGTACTGTTCTCAACCCCAAAGGCTAACGTTATCCGAAATGAATCAATTTGAAAATTTCGAATTTGAATTTCATGAAAAACGAACGATGTTCCTGCAAATGCACACCCCGTCGATTGGCCGGTACGTTTTGGAGAGCACAACAGAAGCGTTTTGAATGAATCACGTGCGAATCGCAAAATTAATCACGGGCGATTAGACAGAAATCGCTGAAACTTCGTTTCGTGCTCGTGCTGAGGCGTTGAGACGCTGAGGTACCGTTGTCCACACATATTTTCCAGTACGTTCTGATTGTTCTGATTGTTGTTGTTGGCATATTCATTAGACGACACGCTAGATGTAATTGACGTTGCGATAGGTAATTTGTTTTTTCCATTCCGAAAATTCGGTTCTGGCAAAAACCGAGTTCGAAATCGATAATCTGAAGGTAAGAACCGGGTGGTGTTGTGTGTTGGTTGCTGGCTGGGGTTTTCTGCTCGTTCTCACACAATCCTCAATGTCAAGACGAAACTTTGAACCTTTTTTCCGACGACCCCTTCCGACAGCGCGCCACAAGGTCATTCCACATAGTCGGAATCCACAATACGAAAATCAATATGATATCCAAAACGATGACGACGAGCTTTTTTCCCTCTTATTACAAGCACCAGTGCGTGTGTATTTGTGTTTGAATTCGGCGTGCGTGTGAATGTGTAGCTGGTGTTTTTTTTTCCAATTTTTTTTTTTAAATTGATACAATTCGCCGTTTAGGAAACATAATCCCCAAATGCCATAATGAATAGCACGTGTGACAATTGTCAAGCTTTGCGTCTCTTCCAATTCACCGATACGAGGAGAGGCTCGGCCTAGTCATCCCACCAGGCGAAATTGACTGAGCAATAAATGGCTCTTGGCTTGATGAATTGCTCATCGCCGAGATAATTTAATGTGTTTATGAAAGTTGTTCGAATGGAACTTTGGGGGTTGTTGACATGTCGAGCATATATTTTTGCGATTGCGAATAAAATGGCATTCTTTTCGTGAAAATTAATCATAAATTTTCCGTCTTATTTTCCTCTCAGATGAATGTGCTTCGTTTCGAAATGGCAGAGAAAGAACGAGAATTCGCTCAAGTAATTAATTACAACCAAAATGAGCTTCAAGAACAATTACGTCAGAACGCTGCTCTCGCTGATAAAGTTTCCGAGCTTGACGCGTAAGTGTTGTGTGACAGCGCATTGAATGGAATCCATTTGTGTTGGGCGTCTTGCGACTAAATCCAAATGAGAACTTTTGCTCCCTCAGATGCCAACAGCTAATCATCGAAATCAAGCGGAATGAACGAATTGTTCTGGAGAAATACGAAAGTGCGTTGAGTGAAATCGGTCGGCTGAACTATGAGCTTCTGTCAACGGCTGGAAACCGAATGAGGCGATTTCTTTCCGGAACATTCTCGGTAACGGTTCTATGTCTGGACGCAACCAGACCGTACTTTTTGCCAGCCGTCAGTTCGGCCATGCGAGATTGGCTGTCGATGCCTTTGCAACTCTCCGGGTCGAGAACGCACAGAAAAGTGGTCGGGAAAATAGTCGAAATGTGATACCGCACTGCAAATGAATCACAATCATGGCAGGCTTAAGTTGTTTGGCTGCGACGCGCGACAAATCATTTTGAATTTAATTTTGTTTGAAATCTGCTTGTAATTAAAGACTTTACGAAAAACGATGAGACATTTTCCTCGATTATCTCCCACCCGAGTGAGAAGTCAACCCCGTTCGGGTGACTACCTTCGTTCGAATACGGAAATTACGCCGGAAGTTTATCAGCAGGGATCAGATGATTATTCGGAATGCTGGATTAATCTCCTTCTTACCTCCTCCGATTTGGGTTTTGCCACAGAGATTTTTCACCGGGGAAATCTCAACGTTGAGGCCTGACGACCGGCCACCAATCATTCGACAAGAAAATCATTGAATTTGAGATAAATTTAATCAGTTGGATTGTCCCGCGTGATGCCGCTCGCCGTTGGATGTCGTCGGTGACGTTGGCAATATTGATGCCGGCCTCGTCGCATGTCATTGGTGTCATGTCTATTCCGGCTGATTGTGCGTTGCACATTCGACAAACCTTTAGGTCATTCAGGACTCGACTTTCCACATCTAATAATATCACAATGATTTCAAGAAAGCGCCTCACTTTCCTCATTCAGACCAAAATACATCAATTTTTCGCTGAAATTGAACCTATCACTGATGCCATGGCTATTGCGATGCTTGCCGTTTGCCGCTGTTCGTACGAATCAACTTGTTTTATGGATTATAAATAAATATGTTTCGTTTGTTGTTGTTGCTGTGTGCCGGCCGTCATCGCCCTCGTCTTTTCAGCAATGCTGTAATGCCTTCGATACCGTCATTGGCGTCGTCATCGTCATCGTGTGTCGCCAATCCATTGAGTTTGACGACGATCAAGAAGAAGACGAATGAGACGATGATTCATACAATTCAGTTCATATTCATTTTGCGTTTGTTGTCCATTTTATAGTGTAATATTCGCAAGTTGTTTAATTTAAATTCGTTCCTCTCACATCTTCCACATGATGTATTGCGAATCACAATATTTTGCGGTTTCTATTCTCTCGTTCTTCTTGCTTGTCATTTGTCTAAAAAACTGAAAACATATTTCGTTTTTTTTTCTAAATTAACTCTCAATTGGTTACATTTTCAGTGTGTTTTTGTCGGCTTTTTGATACAAAATCCCGTGCACGTAGTTTGCTGTGTCAATTCTCGATTTACACCAATCGAGTGTACCCATTGAGAAGCGCTATCGCATTGAGCCATCGTTGGAAATCGTTGAAATATCATTATCGTTTAGTTTGTACCTTTTTTTTTCAGAGAATTCCGTTGAAAATAACGATAATGATAAATAATTACGGTTTCGCTCTTTTTCGTCGCTTCGTCGCGGTGTAACCGATTGCAATGGACATCGTCATCTTTCGATGTGTATTTTTCGGCAATGCTAAACGATTCGCTAAATTTCGATCATTATTTCTGTCTGGCGGATGATGACTTTGGATGCATTTTGTCCAACAAAGAGTTCAGTCCCCTGAAGGGACCACAGCGAAGTGATTCGTCGTTGACCACCAAAACTGCTGCGTCACTCGAATTACTCATCATTCCGTTTTTCTCAAGCCATCTCACACGTACATCGAGTTCCGTTACGCATACCATCTCAAGGAACTTACCTTTCGCGATGCAAAACGTATTGCCTCACACTACGCGCCGGAACCCCCACTCGCTACCGGCTTTCGTCAATCGAAACGGTGAATTCCCAGATCGATTGATGAGCAATATTTCTCATATTTTCAATTGTTTCACCACCAATCAACAGTCGATGCATTGCACCGCACTCACACGAGGCCAATACCATCACCGAGATTTGGATTTGGATAGCGGCTTCGGCAACGACATGCGGCCAATACAATCGTATCGAAATTGCCATTCAACCGAAATTGGAATGGATGCGGAATTGCTCGCCAAACTAATAGTTGTCGTATCCATTCGCCACTCGCCATTCCCAATTGCGGTTTTATGTGCGTTGATAACCGTTGAGCATACAATAACAACGCGGCTACACAACCAACGACCATACGACAACATGACATTGTTGTGAGCCAAAGCGAAAACAAAATTTTAGTGAAATTGTATAAAAATATGATGGGTTTGTTGTTGTTGTTGTCGTTGGCTTCGTGTTGCCGTTTTGTTATTGTCATTGCGATTATGTACGGCCGATGGGAAAGAGAATGATGCCACACAGATGTACATATTGGATGAATATAGTCAATGACGAGGAGCACGACGACGGCAAGAAATGACGTGAACGACGGCCAATCACATTCGACTTTGGGTATTTTGGAAAAATTGCATTGGCGTAGCCGATAACGGCGTTTTGATAACACTTTTGACACTGCGCTGACCGGCTATTGTATATAGAAAATACATAGAGCGAGTGCCTTTAAGCCATTAATTCTTTGGACTATCGCGCACTTCGGATTAAAGACTAGGGTTTTTCAGGAAACTCTTATCATTAACCCAGCTGTGCGCTGTGAAATCTGCTCGCGTCACTTTCGCGTTATGTGCTGCCGTTCAGCTCCGTCACTGCTTCATTCCGGCATTATTCATACAAAAATATAGACGAGCATGGTTTCGTAGACGAGAGTTCGACTATGGTTATCGTGTACGTTGCGCCGTCTGAAATGAATACAAGCTAATATTTCACCGACAACACAGCACTGTGTGAAATGGTTTGCTCCATCGTGGCCATTGTAATGAACATTGTGCTTTTGATGTTTCAGTAGTGCCTTCGCTTTCCACTATGAACAACACACTGCGTCAGAAAGCTCTCGGTGTTTGAGTTGAACGTTACGAGTTTTCCTGCTGTGCTCTTATCGCCCGGTGTTCAGTTTCGTTGCCGATCAAAACACAAGACCATCATTTCGCAAAGCGAATTCAAGTGAAATTCAGTTAGTGCTTTTCTCAGTGCAAACGGATCGAAACAGTTATTCAAATTAAAAACAAACCAAACGGGAAGAAATAATAACGGGATAAAAATTGTAATCCAGAATTGAGTTTATCTGTTAATATAAAGTACGTAACGATTATTTTGCTTGTTTTGAAGGGAAAAAAATTCGCGCCATTTGAAATTCAACGAAAAAACGAATTTTTGAATTAAAAAACGAGCTGCCGAAGCCTCGGCAGAGAAAACATTTTAAAATTGAAATCATTTATTCATTCGTTGAATGCGAAAGCTATTCATGCATGTATGAATGAATGAATGGATGGTTAATGCGTGCATAACAGCAAGTTTCAAGTTCGTACGAGCAACGAGACGTCTTTCGTTCAGCTTCTGATTCATTCCATGAAATTAATTTAATTATTGTTTCAACAAAAGGGCAAAACAGACAGATTTCGTTTGTCAAGAAAATTGTAAGATTTTTTTTTTCATTTTGTTTTTGGGTAATTTTCGGTGAAGGTGCTTTTTAGTAAATTTCTTCTGTGTCGAATGGAGGGTATCCGCTTTCCCAGCGGAGTGAATAAGTGCCTTTGTGAGAGCTTTGGTTCCGTCGAAGGGAGGAATTGGAAGCTTCTCGATTTCTAGCCCGCTCAAAAGTACCAAGCATGGTTTATTTTCGGTTTTCGTATTTTTGGATGAAATAAATATCCTCATCACTTTCATAAATCCATTTTCATCAAATCGAAACTGATCCATAATTAACGTTTCAATTATATCGATTACAAGCCACCGACCGTTTTTACGTTGTCAACAGCGGCAATAGCAATACAACACGATGGTTTTGAATCCGATTCAACGGTCGAACCAACAAGTTAAAGTTTGTCGGTAAAGTTCTATCCATTTCGAAACGTCACAACATTCATATGAGCATCGAGCAAAGCAACCGCACGAACATTGACGCATAACGAGTGACAATGGCAACGTCAATGATAAACTAATGGAAAAGTTGGTTGTTGAATCGGGGATGATGAGAGAATTTTTAATGAACCCGTTCTCATTCTTCTCGGCTGCGATAGATCCTATTCAAATAACATTTCTATTTTTGTCCCAATTTGTGGCCAGTGTTTTCCTTTATTTCCCACATCGATTTTGTGCGTGCGTTTCCGTTGTCTACCGAAAATAATGACGACAGTGGAGACTGGAGGATCCAACCGTGTGCTGGTTGATTTAGGAAAGCAAGGGTTGTTTCGTGTTTCGGTTCGATTTCCATCCGAAAATTGGTGCTCTCCGATGACCTGCTCGTCAATGGTTATTGCTTTCCAACGAACGACGTGCAAATTTCACCCCAAAAATGACTGGGTGACATCCGTGTCGTGTTTCAGCTGACGGCCAATTGGGTCAGTTGGCTTCGGATGTTAAAGCTGATCAAGATCATTTCGTTCATCTGGGTTGCATTGCCGCCTGAATTCATCCCAAAAACATTTGCGTAATGCTCAGAAGTGGTCGATGAAATTGCCTCTTGACGTCACACATCGTTTCAATTTTCACATCCCTTCCGAACACGTATCACGAACGAAGCAACGAAGCAACGAAGCATACGAAAATGAGTCCCAAAACAAAAACTCTTTTATTCAAAATGCGTCCAACGGCCAACACGAAAAGCTTTCGAGAAAAGGGTGACCGGTGGATATTTCCTCGAAAATCACATGGAATTGCCATCGATGCACAGATGTTGTGTTGGTCGTAACTGAGACTAACCCAGAACCGCAACTTTGTTTGTTGTCGTCATCATCATCAACGACGTCGACTCTGTCGTCGCCGACTACATCATTGTTTGATCAACTGATTACTCTCTTTCATTGATGTTTGCGTCACTGACGCTTTTGTTGGGAGATTTTCCGATTGACTGAGTTTCGGAACGATACAATTCACTTTGTTTCTGCAAGCATCACTGTCCGAACGGATGCTTTTGCTCAGATAATTGACCAACGAATGCAGCCATCTGGTTCCGTTCAGTCGGTGTGCCGATGTTGGAAAATTCTCCTCTTTGATGCACTCGAGACGAGCTGTACGTTGCCACGGACAAGTGTTACGGTCACTGGGCACAGTGAATTTAATGAATTCGTAGGAATTCTGAATGCTGAACAGTAATGATAAGAAATAACACGTGTCAGTGGAAGCGTTTGTTGCTCCAAGCGAAGCTGAAGCGGTCACCCACTCGCAAAACTAATTTTATACACTTTTATTGGAATAAAACTTGAAAATCAAATGAATTCGCCGGAAAATTCATGCGGCAGTCACTTGTTTGACTGAGCGGAGCTCCAACAGCGACCTTTTCTCTGAAAAGTGTAAAATTTTCGCAACGAAAGATCCATCACACGAAATCCAAGCGACAATTTAATTTTTCTTCGGTTGTGTTTGCCCATTGTAACTCTCGAGAACTACTTGAAATTGATTGAATGCTTTTGAAATGGGAATGGTTTCCGTCCTTTGCCGAAATGATAAGGGTCAACGGCGGAGATTTCCGCAGTGTCAACTCCGCTTGTCATGTCGTAGAAATGCTATCAGCTTATGAACGAGTACGCCTGGCCGACAAGTAATTAACATTGAATCAACGATTCATTATTCGCTGCAGTCGTTTGGAACAAGGTTGCATCCGATCGTTTTATAGCCCGATTGCGATACGACATTTTGTATGAGAAATGAATTTTTCAAGTTGCTCTTTCTCACTCTATCTCATTAGAATTTATTGTCAAAACATCGTCTAGACTGCGTTTAGCAACGTGCGATTGAATCATCATCGCGATGGACCTTCGTCAAGGTCGTCGAAAACCGATCCATTTTGCGATTCCGCGCGACTTCAAAATCGTACGCGCATTAGTTTCATCTCAGATCCGAACATGGTTACCAGTGAAAAAGCGAAAAGCGGCCTCAAAACTAGTCACCAGCTGGGCTCACAATGAACAATAGCCATGTGATCTTTGGAAATAATGTTGAGAGAGGATGAAAACAGCAACAAAAACTACACGCTTGTGTTGTTGATGTCAAGGTTGTTGGACGTCTGCCTGGCTGGTAGCGGGTCGAAGAGAGACAACCAGATCGTTTCAATATTTATTTGAAAGTCTGATTAATCCACAAAAAATGTTTGTTTACGGTTTTGCTTTTCGATTTCAAAACGAAAGAGAATCGCCTCGGCGAACAGAATATCTAAACTGGCTGATGTTTGCGATCTGCAACGATTCCCTCAAATCCAAACAATCTTATTCACTGGGAAACCTGAAATCGTGTTCGCGATCGAATTCCCCAATCCCGTGCGCAACGTCCACAAGCCAAAAATGTAGAAACCAACGCAATCATCAATCAATACGCTTGCGTGTCGGGGAAAATACTATGCGATCGACGACGATATCGAAAAAACGTCGACGTAACAGAAACCCAACGATAACGTCATCGATTTGATGTGTGTCCAGTTTTGAAAAATCCACAACAACAACATTGACCACGAGCAACGACCACGACATCAACATTCATGACCGTTTCCAAGCCCATTCAAAGCGAATCGAACAGAAACTTGTCGCTGGCTCGCATGTGGTTGTGGGTAAGGTGATTCTCGTAGCAGCGCATCGATTACTGCAAACGACAAATATTTCAAAAATCTCATTAAATATTCATTGAGTCGAAAAACCCGGCACGGATCTCGGATCGAAGCGAGAGAACCGAGTCCGATAGTTTTCGATACGTTTGGATGAATCGTTGAACGAATGTTTATGAGCCACAAAGCGCTCATTAATACATCGCAAAAACATGCAGACACATACATGAATACACATAAGCACACACACACACACAGTCATACACACACTGATGCACACACAGAAGCAATCGAATCGACTTCCAACACAAATGAAATTGGTCGCGCGAGCCAACACATCGAAGCGAGCAGGAATGAGAGAGCTCGTGTGCGGCTGTCGCATTTACCATCAACTGAATACCCATTCCATGTGACGGTGCTTCGCTTCGGATTGACCCAAAGTGATGTGTTGGTTGCCTTTCGAATATTATTTATAAAACCATTGGGCTAGTTTGCCAGTCAGTACCAGATCCGAAGCATCAAACGGGGAATGAGAGAACATTACGACGTGAGAGTTGAAAATTGAAAATTGAAAAATTATATTTATTTTCTGTCGGTTTTGATGATTTTTAATAATTCAATCGACAAACAGTTTTTCATTTTATTTGTTCTGAAGTGAGTTGAAAGTGAGTGATTTGTTTGTGTATTCGCACGTTTGATGTGATTTCGAATTTGTCCACCAAATAATTCATTTGGAACCAAAAAAAAAAAAAACAATAAAGAATTTCGAAACGATCACAGCTGAAGTTTTGTGTGTGCACAAAAGCAACGATAGAAAAATAACAACAACAACAACAACAAACGGTTTCGGTTTATCGTCGATCGCGTTGCAGGGAAATGTATTTTCAAAAATAAATTTCTAAATGGTCGGCGTATCGATGACGGACTAGGCCTCGCTCAATGCAAAATAGAAATTCGCTCAACGAAAGTATTTAATTGAGTTGAGCTGCTGTTGGAACGATTCAGTTGAGGCTCGGACACTCGGCCAGCGCTCCTGTTTCAATTTGGCACTCTCTCGTTCTCTCTCACTCTCTCTCCATCCAATCGGTCGCTCCGTTTGTTCATTGCAAATATTTGCACAAAATCAACAATCGACGTTTCGCTCGGTTCGGCCAACGAATGTAATTCATTTAAATTTCTGTGTTTGACGTTTAGGTGATCGGTAGTTCCTGTTGTGGATGTTGGCTGACGTCGTCCAGACTGGGCGATTCGACAGTTTCATGCGAGACATGCGATATCCATCGTATCTCAATCAGTGTTTAGCTGTTTTTTCTGCTTCTTCTTCTTCTTTTTCTTGCGGCTCGAATGAATAATTTCAAGTTTTATTTCCAAAGCATTCGGCAGATTCGAAACGACCGAAATGCGATTGTCGCCTCACTGTGATTCCCGGCATAATTCTGGTGAGGCATTGGCCGGCCATGATTTCGTATTCTGCGCAATCAACTGAAGTTTTTCGTCTTTTTTTTCCTTCTTTTATTTTGTTTTTTGGTGGTGACGAATGGTAATCGTCGAAATGGAACAGAAAACGGCATCGCTTCTAATTTAATGTCGCATCGCGTGATTCTTCTTGCGAATACTTTTTTTCTCTTCATTCCTCGAAATCAATTAGATTTTCGGGAATCGAATGGTGGTGCGCATATTGCGCGCGCGTCATCCCTCCACAACACCTGATGATTTGTCGTCCGTTTTTCATCTCGGCCATATTCAATGAGCGTCCGTTCAGTCGCGTTTTTATTGTTTCAGGAATTAATCCGCAGTACGAAGATTGACACGTTCATCCAAAGTCAAATGAATTTTTTTTC
>JANSTV010057689.1:0-12581 GCA_027564135.1 Lestremia cinerea | reverse complement strand
TATATTTAGCATATGATTTCCACCGAAAATAGATTTTTGAAAAAGTTCAATGTCCTAATTTGATTCGAATGGAAAATTGCCGAGTATACACATCGCGCACCGCTACCGCGTCTCACACAAGTAATGAGTTGTATGTGATCGGTTTGGGGTGGGATTGCAATGAATTGTATCGAGCATTTTGTGGTTTTCTGTTTGCGAAAGAAATGCGTCTTCCCAATCGTAAAAAGTAGACGAGGAGTTTAAAAAGTGTATTCACCTGCAGCCGCTGATTTTGCACTTGAGTCTCTGTAGGTGCCATTGATGATGGCCAATTCCATCAATTGACGTTTCTTGAGTTCGTCTTCACCATCGGCTTGCTGGAGGTGACATATGGATAATTGAATCAGATGTAATTTAAGCATAGGCTTGTCCCAAACCCATCTCCCTTCCCGATGCATGACCGCGCCTACTTACCGGCACTAAAAGTTTCTTTACTTCCTCAACGGCACGTTCAAGTTTGATCTGTGCCCGATTTTCGGTGTCTTCAACTGTTATCAAAACATGCAATTCATCAGAGAGATGCTCCCAATTTGGCTTGCCTCGATTCGCATCTTCCTGTAAATTCATCAAAATGACACATTTCAGAATGGCTCTCATTCGTTGTCCAATAAAATACAAATTTCATCAAAAAATTATGAAAGGTTTCTCAATCATAGCGTCAAAGGAAAATGCTTGTCGTTGGTTTATGTCGGCGTATCGCAAATGAATTCGAAATAAACATGAGAATGGTTAAAAATAGTCGATGATATGTCGTACAGTTTCGATATCAGTGTAACGGCTACTTCACTCAAGATGAATGACATCGCTGGCATAAACGACTCGAATGTGAACCGTTAACTGGAACTTCAATTCGGTAGCTTCAGTCAGAGAGATGACAAATCGGAGAAGTTTGAGGAAAAAATGTGGATTTTATCGCTACATATTATTTGTATATGCTTTTGAGATTGGCTACTCGCGACAAAAGTTTGATCGTCTGCTGATCTCATTAGAGTTGGGTTCGATGAAAAATCATTCGTCAATCAACGGTGATCTCGGGCACGTTGAGAAAATGAGACTGAAAATGCAACGGAAAAGAAATGCATGGTGACATCATTGCTGCCGTTGGCGAGGGCCATAGCGACAACATGGCTGAACGACGACGTGAAGGCGAAGACGATAACTACAACGGCATCGGCGCTCAGAACATCGAAGAGGATGGAAGATGAACTCAAAATGATCTTCTGAAGAAGAATTAAAAATCACATCTTCTTCAAAATGACGTGGCACATTTTTAGACAGACTCACTTGATATAAGCGACGGGTGTTTACTGATTGATTCTATTTTTGTTACAAATTACTCGGAGGTGATGAGATTTGAGATTTATATTATTATTTTATTTGTTTTGTTCCTAAGAAAATTTTAAAAGTTTTTACGTGCTGCATAAATACTTTGCGCGCACGTTCGCGTTGCGATAGCAAGAAAGTAAGCAAACTGGCTGGCTGGCAGGCTTGCAGACGAGCAAACAAGCGAACAGACAGCCTCAATAGAATGGTGTGCGCGCTGTTTGTGGATGCTGATGCTGTTTCTATAGCTGCATTCGAAATTCGGCATTATGTCGATCAGCGCACGTATTTGTGTAAAATCATATGACGGCAATGATGATATTCCGTTTTCATTTCAGTCTCAATGGAAACACCCAGGAGTCGTGTATTTGAGAAATGAATTCGAGGGTATTTGCTATACCCAATCATCACCATCATCGAATCGGTCTGCGTCTATTTGATTTGATATAAATAACTAAAAACTTGTCGAATTGTTTCGGTATTTCTAACGCGCACTTCAGTTTTTGTTTTGAATTTCGTAAAGCATTCAAATTGAGATATTCCCGATGAAGAACTAAAAAGTGAAATCGAATGGAATGGAAAACTGCTGATGACACGAAATGGAATTTAATAAATTTTTATCCATCGTTTAAAGCATATGCTTGCGAGCGTTTCTAGCGGGGGCGGAGAGTTGGCTCTGTTGCGACACATCTCGATGACTTCGCTTCAAAGTCCATCGCGATTAGATGGAACGCTTTCTTACCTTCTTCTTGTCGCGCATTGAGCCCTTTCCTCGGACCATGATTTTGCATCCTGTTTCTTGTTCTAATTGCTTTGCAGTCATACCGCGTGGTCCCAAAATACGTCCTACGAAGTTGAACTGAAATGAAAATGAGAAAAAAATCGATTATTTTTCATGGCATGGAGCAATGTCAATGAAAACGATTCCATAAAACAACGAATGAATGATTCGAAAGCGTATGAGATGTCACGCTGTCAGTGGTTCAGCGATACGTTTGAATTATCATGCAGTTTTATCAGCTTCGATGGGAAAACGAACCAAGTCAAAATCGAGGTCTTTGCTGTGATTTGAACGATATGATCAAATGCCGAGAACAATGCCCAGCACCGTGGACGGCTAATATGCGAATATGATTTCTGTTATTGTTCATTTTACGTTTCAACGACCAGTTATCGACCCGTGTTTCGATTTTTTTTATTTCTTTTGTTTTTGTATTACAAATGAGATTGCTTCCAAGAGAAATTATTCGGAATCGCGGCTATTTCAACACACAAGCACACTCAATGCTCGAACGAACCGAGAGCATCAACCATCCGTTCGGTCTAACCTCGATCGAACTCATTATGGCTGGTTATGTGTTCCTTTACCAGAAATGTGCAATAACAATATTATTATTGGTTTGCCGTTGCAGTCATGAAGTATATGTGTGTGTTATGTTCACGACGTGTGTATCGCGCGCATCTCGATTTTTCGATTTGCCACGAAATTTTCAACTAGTAATTGGCTGCATGAAATGAAAACCGTAAAAAAATTATGCAGGAGGAGATAAAAGGCAACAGCAACAACAACCGATTGATCATAACGCAGTTGAACAAAGCCCAACAAATAGCAAGACGTGAGAGGTTAAAAGCTTCCGCAGGCTAAAAGCATAATATTGAGCATTAATCAGCGGTGATTTAACCTGATAGAGATAGATTTTTAATTGATTTGATTGTAGGTTGTGGAGTTGATGCGTTGGGGGCCGATGTGGCTGTGAGTGTGAGTGTATTTCGGTTTTGCTATTCCCGTGGAGATTTCCACCATCGCGGGCATGCATCGCACCATGGATAATCCCAGATAGAGAATCTAGCTGATTGATAACTATGTATTGAATATGATTGTGATTGGTGATTCTTTCCTTGGCCATTCAATTAATATGAGCAGAATTCCGCGTTCTGCTTGGAAAAGCCTTAGCAACCACTCGTTGCAACTCAAATGTAGCAGTTAGCTATTTCGCATAAAGGTCAGTCAAATAATTCATGATTTTGCGTTGCCGATGATTATGTCGTTTTCGAGCTCCGTTCAGATGTTTTAGCTTGCGTTAATAATCAATTTGGCTTGAAATTTGCATAGAAATTACACATTTTTTTGTTTTTTGTTGCATCAAAGAATCGCCTGTTTGATTGTTCACTTGATCACTTTGTACATTTCCATTTTGATAATTATTTTCTCTAAGTTTTCATGTGATGAACCAAAGAGCTGATGAATCTATCATGGACCGAAAAATGCAACTTCGCATGATTTCGTAGCGAAAAAGAACGTAGTCGATTGGCAAATCTATACGTATTTCAACTACGACGCATTCAGTGCACGGTCAAATCGTAAAAAACATGATCGACGAGAGAATAATCAACGAGAAATATTGTTTTCGTGAAACAGTGCACAGAGTCTGCACCTTCGCAAAATCAATGGATAACCTTTCTAAAAATGATAATTAAGATGGTCTGTTTCTAAGGTTGTGTCGAATGCGTTACGTAAACATGTTTACTGTGCGGCCAACTCACGCAACCGGATCCAAAATACGATTTCTTTATCAGAACTGTCATGCTGTTCTGTTTCAGTTATTTTTGGCGATCAATGCGAGGTGTTTTTGAAGATCGGATGCAAAAAAACGATCAAAACATCGACTTCACCGTCATAAGACTGAACCTAAGATCAAGTATGTCTGCCGTTAATGTCAATCAACCTGTCTCTTTGACTGTATGCCCTCAATTTCGCTTCAATTCACATGTTTTTGCTTTTTTGGATCTTTGATTTGATTGGTAATTTTTTCATATTGATAATTCTTGACAAATAACGATGTGCATTTGGCTCATCGAATCCAATAAGCTCATGGAATAATTCAATATCTTATCGTATCGCATGACGATGACTTCACTTAAATAAACAATAAGGTTAACTGTGTTTGTGATTGAGTGCCCAGCCCGGCATAATCATAATGATAACGATTGGTTAGCCAATTCACGTTTCATCCAAAAATTCATGTATAAAAAGCCAATGGTCATGCACCGAATTCTAGCATCATCAGAAATGCGATCGTTCGGAGTGTTTGTTCTATTGAGCGCTTGCGCTTTAGCAAGTGGATTTTCGTATATGAAATCCACACCAAAAGTGGCCGATGAAGAACATTTGACGCGTCAAAAGGCCGTGTTTGACGTTTTGCGCCATGTGCATCAAAGTGAGTTGTATTCGAAGCATTATGAAAACGTGAAAGATTTCGATTTTGAGCAATGGCTCGATCACTACACCGATCCGCAAGTGGTGCGTGATTTCGTCAAGATGTGGCATCATGAATCGTGGCTGTCCATGAATGATGTATTTGCCATCACCAATGAACATCACCGTTACCAAGTGAAGCAATTGATTCGAGTGTTCTGGTCGGCCAAGGACTGGGATGCATTCAACAAGACCATGTTGTGGGCCCGTTTCCATGTGCAAAGTGACATGTTCGTTTATGCTTTGACCAGTGCCATGTTCCACCATCCTACCATGGACTTCAGCGGTATGGTTCTGCCGGCCATCTACGAGATTCAACCGAATTACTTCTACCAAGCCAAAGATCTTCATATGGCCCAAAAAAGCAAAATGCAAGGCTTCGAGTCAATGAAGAAAATCGATGATGTCTACCAATACCAAATTATGGCCAACTACACCGGACACTACATGCACATGAATGAAGAGCAACGTATGTCCTACTTCATGGAGGACATAGGCTGGAATGCCTGGTACTACTACTTCCACATGGATTATCCATTCTGGATGGACTGGGAAGATGCTAGCATCAACAAGGATCGTCGTGGTGAATGGTATTTCTTCAATCATTGGCAAATGTTGGCTCGCTACCGATTGGAACGTTTGTCAAACGGACTCGGTGAAATCCCAGACTTTTCATGGTACATGCCCATCTCAACCGGCTACAATCCGATGCTGCAATACGCCAATGGCGAATCTTTCCCAATGCGTGAAAATGAATACAATCAGTACGTCGAGCACAACTACAAAAATATGCAGTGGTTGGACTTGTGGGAAGAACGTATGATGAACGCCATCGATCGTGGTTATATTTGGGGTCACAACGGAGCCATCGTTAACATCACTGATTTCAGTTCATTCGAAGATATGGCTCGCATGATGATGTCGCAAGGTGAATTTTCACGTTATTTCGGTCAATGGGAACTCATGGGCAAACAAATTTTGGGCGCTTCGATGAGCCAGAACATGGTTCAGGATCGCGTTGTGCCAAGCGTCATGGAACATTTTGAAACGTCTCTGCGTGACCCGATGTTCTATCAATTGTACAACCGATACATGAACATGTACTTCAAATGGTACGATTATATGCCAAGCTATAACACCAGCCAATTAGCGTTCGAAGATGTTCAAATCAAATCCATTGAAATGAGCAAATTGATCACATATCTTGATCGTTTCGATGCTGATATCACAAATGCGGTTGACGTTAATGAAGCCGATGAAAAACACGAATCGGACAATTTTGTGATGAAGGCCCGCCAATGGCGTCTCAACCACATGCCCTTCAATATTAAACTGAATGTGAAATCAAACAAAGCTCATCCAAAAGCTTTGGTCAGCATTTGGATTACGGCCAAGAACGATGTGAACGGTCACGCATACACAGCCGATGAAAACCGCAAGAACTCATGGATGTTGGAAGAATTTGTGGTTGAATTGAAGGAAGGCATGAACGTGTTGACTCGCGAATGTCATGAATTCGGATTCTTTGCTAAGGATCGTACCACTTTCTATGAATTGTACAAGAAAGCCATTATGGCCAGCAAGAGTGAAGGCAATTTCGAAATGGATCAAACCGAAGCTCATTGCGCTTTCCCATTCCGTTTGATCTTGCCTCGTGGCACCAAGGGCGGTTTGCCATACCAATTCTTCTTCTTTATTTCGCCATTCCAAGAACCAAAGACTGCTCAATACACCGGCTACGATCAGAACATCTCCTGCGGCGTTGGCTCAGGTGCCCGTTACATGGACGATATGCCATTCGGCTATCCAATGAACCGTAAGATCGATGCAACCCAATGGTACACACCCAACATGTACTACCATGAAGCTATGATCTACCACAAGACCGAAGCCGAAATCCAGCAAACACATCATCACTAAGTTGGCCAATTGTAATTAATATTACATTTTTTTTAATTTCCTCATACTTTGTTAATAATATCTCCTCTCAATTGTACTTTTTAAATGAATAAAACCTAATCGCAACACAAAAAAATTAGTGCGAGCTTACTGTTTCCTTCGCTTCAGCTTCTTTCATCGGCACGAATCAAAAGGCGAATTTATGGAAATGTCAAATTCGCTAACAATATAATTGGCCGAAATTAAATTATCGGTCAATTTCATTGATTATCATACAAATATCATTTAATTATTGTAATTATTCATAATTCATTCAGAATAATTGAGAATTACTTGGAGTATTCCATGCGACAGACAACCGAAACCGCGTCGAAACGGCTTGTTAAGAGGAAATCGCTGGCAACGGTCTCGCATTGGTCCGAGACCACCAAGCCATTCAAACAGGAGATAATTGGTGGACATTGACTGAACAATCCAAACATTAACAATCAATCGATCTTAGCTTCATCACAACAACACCGTCCGCCGTGCGGTAGGTAAACTTCAAATTGGATGTAATTAAATGTTAACATCGCTGGTCTAGTCGACAACATGACAACAATTACTGAAGAAAAAAATAAGAAAAATTTCCCTTCGGGAAGTTAATGTCAATTGGTGGTCGATTGGTTGATTGGTCGATTGGCCGACGATCGCGATTTCATTTCAGCGGCATTTCAACATCACGATGGCCAATGCGAAAACCCGATTCAACGTTATCGCTATTAGAAAATGTTTAATTTTGCAATTTACATAGCTAGAGCATTCCATCGAAAATAATTATTCACAAAAACCATTTCAATCAATCCGATATTTTATGTGAAATGCCTTTCGAACGGAGAATAAATTATTGGCTGAAAATCGCATTTTCGGAATGAGAAATTTTTGCGTTGAAACAACAAATCGAAAATTAGCCGCAAAGGGGGGTTGGGAGGGGGGAGGGGCGTCTACTTTTCTACAAGTGCGGGTGCAGAGAAAGAAAGAAAGACAGAGAGAGAAGGAGAGCGCGATTGCGACAGCAAGTGAGAGATATACTAGATCGCAATTATTCGGAATGATTATTCTTTCGTCACAAAATTCATTCGACCAGGCAATCAAGCGAGTAATTTGCTAAAATTTTCAATGGATTTGACACACATTCGACTGACGAAAACAACAAAATCGCATCAAAATTATTGCTATTTTCGGTTTAGTTCGATGCTTGTGGGCAATGAAAACAATGCTTTCGGTGTGGTCTCCATTCGCTTTGCGCAGCTGGGTATTAAGCCAATTCAATTGTGACAAATCGACCAGAAAAAACCTTGCATTGTTTTGTCCATCAAATACTGGGTTCGCTTCGCGCATGTGCAGTTCGCTTCCATTCACAACAAATCAATTTTGAGAACCATCTCGATGATACTTCACATTATCAATGGCCGCTTGTTCGGCCAGTGGACCGAAAACGATGATGGCGAAATCACTTGCGCTTGTCCTACGTGTGAGCGCCCGCACCAAAACGATTAAAAAAGAATGATCGTCGCCCGTTGGTGTTGATGTTGTTTGATAAAAATGTCACATTGCGTTCGAATTGCAGTCTATTTTGTCGCAAATCGATTAAAGCGGATTAGATAATTACATGACGTTTGAATATTTTTTGTTGAGCTGAGCAGACTGCCTACAGAATGCATTACCAAATGGAGGAACTTTCGATGCCAATCGTCTCTTAGAATTGAGTAATTATGGATGATTCGAATGGAATATATGAATGAAAGATAATTATTGATTACCATAAATGGTGATTTCACACTCAACCATCGCAACGGAGCCCACTCGATCTTTTCGACAGCACCACCGCTTTGCTACCAACGCCACAGCGTATGAATGGAATCGAGCAAACGGAATGAGCAATCGCAATGCATCCAGCATACTAAGTGAGTAATTTAATATGGTAAAAAAAGTTTGTTTTGCTCAACGAGAATCAAATACCAAAAAAAAAAACGAGAAAAATAACATTCCGGAGGAAAATCATTGAACGCCCACACACAATCGATTCGGAATTTAATCCAAATGAGTCGATCATTAAATGACCACGCGTAAACACACACATAACCGAACCCAGAACGGATTCCGGTGTTCGAATAACAATCTCATGCGGAATAGCGCATGCCATTCCTCCGGAATCGAAATTCAAAATTCGAACTAGAACCTTTCGGCGATTGGTTTGCCATTCGTCATTTATGACAAACCGGACCATCATCATCGCATGACGAAATCATTGTTAAACACGAATCAATTGCAAACGCACCTTTCTCACTCGCTTGGAATCGCCTGAACGATTGGCAATGCATGATAGCACCACCAAAGCGTTCAAGTATGCGAAAACAATTAAGTCATTAACAACAGCACACTGAATACGAACGCATACCGTCCGTTTGTTTGGTGTTTTTGTTGTTTCAGTGTTGCTGGCTTTTTTCTTTTTTAATTTTTTTCTTTTCATTTTCTGTTTTTATCTTCTTGTTTTGAGTTTTGCCTTTTTTTTCTCTCGCTTTGCTCTTTGGTTCGGCTCGATGGATATTCATTCCATTGCGGGTATTTATAAGCGGCTCTATTATTGTCCGACAATGCGCACAACTCATAACACAAAATGCTTCAAACAAACTGTCGCTAAAGATCAAATGCATAGCCACGGCAAATGTGCAGAACAAACCACAACAACAATCAATTTATTTGACAAGCATATTATTTTGTGTGTTGAAAATCGGTTGCTTTTTCTCCTCATTCGAATCGATTATTCTAGTGAGTTTTTGTGCAGCAGCAACAGCAACAGCAGGAGCAGCCCAGCATCAATCGACCGTATGCGATCACTTAGCATGAAGGTTTCTGTACATATCACCGTGCTTGACACACACCGACATCGTTACAATGAGGGTGCGCGCATGCTTCGACAATGCATTTTGTCCCGAAGATCAACTGCCAATCAATGTAATTGTAATTCAGTCATCATCATGTCCGACCGTTCAACATCGTTATTCATTTCAAATAGCATTGCAGATTTCTCGAAAGCGATTATTATGGAAATGGTATTGAATGGCGTTTTTCGAAACGAATTTGGGTTTGCGTTTTTCTAAACTTTATTACATTTTGCCGACGCTGTCATATTGATCAACACATCATTGATGTGAATCATGAATAATGGATCATTTGCCTGACTAAAA
Source organism: Lestremia cinerea (assembly GCA_027564135.1). Classification (NCBI taxonomy): domain Eukaryota; kingdom Metazoa; phylum Arthropoda; class Insecta; order Diptera; family Cecidomyiidae; genus Lestremia; species Lestremia cinerea. Next base: position 2,834 of record JANSTV010057689.1, on the reverse strand, counting down.
TTACGTTTTTGTTGTTTCCTCCATTTTTGTTTTTCTTTTCGTTCGATCCATGCGCAATATACGCAGCACGATCTGTGAGCAAAATGCGACCATAATGAACCAATTACAAATCGAAGTAGAAATTGAAGTTCAGCTACCGAATGCCGAAGAGTCATCTGAGGCGATATGCATAGATTCATTTTGACGCATAATTGTCATCAATTAATTTCAAGAAATCACATTGCATTTCAATGCGAATGCATTTGTATCGTGAGTGGGCATTTGTGCAATGAAAATTCTGTAAAAAATCAATAAATGAGCGATTTCAAGGTTTTCGTCAGCGATCACCTCAAATGATAATATCTGTCTAGAGCAACAATGGCTGTTTGACAAGTGGCTGAGCTGATGAGTTTATCGTTTTGGCTGATGTAAATAAGACATAAAACGTTAACCTTTGCAACAAAACAGCATCACCTACGGAGCCAACAGATTTTCTTTGCGGTTGTGCAAACAATCTCAAATCGCAATGTTCACAGCTTTTTAATTCCACACGGAAAATGTATTGATCATATCCCACAGCTGTCAGAATTGATTTCCAAATGTTCGTAAATCATTGTTTTAGTGAGCCTCTCGAATTTTCATTACAATTTTTTCATTTTTTCTTCAAATTTGTCGTTGGATTGAGTTCATTTTGATCGATGAATGGTTCTCATTTGATGGAAATGAATTTTGAGAATTCTTTTTCTTTATTTCTGACTTTCATTTCTCATCGAAACTTTCCAGAGTTCGGTTCCGAGTGTGTCTTAAGCAAACCCACAAAAATCAATGACAATATTCAATATAGCCGCCGTTGACACACAATGGGCTTGGAAAGGGCTTGGATTCAACGACTTAATTAACTCAAGAGAGACTTGTTTGCATGTTTAATCTTTCACTGTTTTTTTTTGTCAATTTCTACCATTTCCATTCATTGTTTTGAGATTCGGATTTGATGAGTTTTATCAGCAAATAAAACCAAAACAAACGAAACAGAAAATCAAGCTAAGACAAATAAAACGAGCCGAGAGAACGATTCGAAAATCAAATAGTACAATTGAAATGGAAATTAAATGGCCATCATCGCATCGAAATTGATAGGATGATGCGATTGACTAGAATGAAATGTGTGAGTGAGTGTATTTGATGTGGGCAAACCAATGACCAGAAGGTGGTGGTGAATTATGTTTGAGAATTCCAGGGATTTCTTGTGTTCGATCGATATCAGTGAGTCCGACAATGACAAGATCGTCATGCGAATCGTAGACAATAGAATGAATCGAAAGATGTTATCGATTATTCTGACAAGATTTATGGCAATGAGCAAGTAGCCAATAGATTTTGTATTAGAATTCCTGATTCAATGGAATGAACCAACTCGATAGGTGTGCGTGAAGGCATTCGCAACGCCTTTCAATGCATTCCGCCATTTTATTTCACACGCGCCATATATTGGGCATTGAGTAGCTACCAATCAATGTTTATCAGTCAACGGTAAGTGAAAACTAATACTGATATAAAACTAATAGCAGTGTTTCTTGTTGCCTTGAGTGCAACCGTTCACCAATCAAGTGCCTTTCGGTTTTTGATTATGGAATGTCCCCTGTCGATTTGAAGCCTGAACTCTCTTATCATCGACCGTTGTCATCGTCTTCGTCGTCGTCGTAATCGCAATCGCCAGTTGACAGACATTTCCATTATCTCGATAATTTTATCTTGAGCAATCTACTCGAAATGTGATAACCGAAAACCATCAGCCATTTACCGAAATAGCGGCACACTCTACAAGTAGCCAACATTGACAGCACACTACTCGAACACGAGCCGAGTACATTGGAATGCAATCGATTTATTCTCTTTGCCTCACAAAAGTATTTAACCACTTGAAATGTTTACATTTGAACACACGAATCGAGTTTGTATTCGTTTTTCGATGTCATCGTCGACATGCGGTAGTGTCGCTGTTTATTTTCATTTTTAGTGGCTCTCTTACCGATGATGCAAGCCAGTTTTACTCTGTGCTTTATTGCGTATCGAAGGTTTCTGCGAGAAATTTAGGGTAGAAATCGAGTGGGAATCTCCATCAAGCTTCGGGCCCACCCAACAAATGATGAATTCTCCGTAGCGGATACAAAACAATAACCGTATTCAGTCGACCCACTTGAAGCATATCCATGGTCCGCGAAAGCAATTACCAAAAAACCAAAACTTGAAATGCGATATTTTTATGCATGGCGGAACTGCTAAAACGACTTGGTTCGACGATTATTATGCGAGTTTGTCAAGCAAATTTGAACGAAACAAAATAAAAACAAAACAAAAAAAAACAAAGACAAAACTCATCATTCTAGTGAAACCGACAACCGGAGCAATGATCAATTGATTTCGAACAATGAAATATCCCAAGCTATTCAATGAGCGAATTTACTGAACACATCTTTGAAGCTCTAATTGCAACCAATAAGCATTCAATAACTCAAAGTCAACGGTGCTGACGATGAAGGTAAAATTGCTATGCCATAAATGCCGCAAAATGTATTTTATATGAAAGCGATTCCATCTGTCGAACCGCATACTATTCAATGAAGAATCATTGTTTTGGAAATTCAGCGATGATGACGATAAGTTTTACCAAATGCATACTACAATAATTAAAATGCTTTGATCCGAAGCATCCATCAAGTTAATCATAAGAAGATTCACAAAGAAATCAACAAAATGATGCGCACACGAGAATCGATTGTTGTTTCATTCACTGAACGTCAGTCGTTTAAAATCGAATAATTGTTGATAATTACATTGACAAATGGTGTGAATTG
>JANSTV010057678.1:0-12582 GCA_027564135.1 Lestremia cinerea | reverse complement strand
GAGAGCTTCTTATCGAGTGGTGACTGAATAGCTGTGGCCACGGCACGTTGTTGAGGCTTCAACTTATTCCCCATGTCCCCTGAGACGAAAACTGAGATTTGATTAGATGTTTCTCGATTTGTGCGACAACACATACCTTTAGAGTAGTTCTCAAGCAGTCTCAGAATGGCGACATTGTTCGATTTCATGGCCAATTTCATGGGTGTCCTGCCACAATGGTCGCAGTGGTGAGGATTGGCTCCGTACTCCAATAGGATCATAACGCACTTCTCGTGACCTTCCTGTGACGATATGCCCAAAGCGGTGGCACCCTGTTTGCATGCATGATCGGCCGATGCACCGTAAAACAGCAACACTTCCATCACTTTATTGTTGCCTTGCCATGCGCACGAATGCAATGGCGTTCGAAAATCCAGATCCATTGCATTGACATCCGCACAAGCTGTAAATAAGATAAGAATCAGTTAAAAGTCGATTTAATGTATCGATTTTGCAATCGAAATTCGTACCGTCAACAATTAACAGTTTGATCATCTCCAAATGGCCTTGCCACGAAGCCACATGCAACGGCGTTCGGCCTTCATTGTCAGGCAGATTAACATCGATATTCGAATGTTTCAGCAGATGTTTGGCAACAATCAAATTGTTTTCTAAAGCTAAAACGTAGAGAGTGGGTCGACTATCGGCATCTTTGAGATTAGCGTTGGTTCCATACTTGATGAGTGTATTAATACAGTCGATTTTGCCTGAATGAAGGAAGGTTACACAATTAACGGTCTAATCCATTAATCACACAAGTATGAGCTTACCTTCGATGCAAGCCAAATGGAAGGCCGTTTTTCCGTCATGAGCTTTCTGATCAATGCTCACGTTCGATGTTGACAGCAAGCATTCAACAACGTTGTTCCGTCCTTCTTGAGCGGCAACATGCAAAGCAGTTTTTCCTTCGTTGTCGCATTCATAAACTTTAGCGCCGGCTTCAATCAGCTGAGTGCAAATATCGTCATAGCCTTCGAAAGCCGCGTAGTGAAGTGGAGTCCAGCCGGCGTTGTCGCGATGCGTTTCATCTAATCCACGATCAAGTAATTGGCGCACCGTATCGGGATTACCTTGAGCCGCAGCTATACTGAGAACAGTTCGCCCTTCCGAGTCCATGCAGTCGATGCTGCATCCCCAAAAGAGCAAAAGCTTCACAATATTCGCGTGACCAGTCGTGCATGCAGCCCACAACGGTGATCGTCCCATGTTATCGGCCAAGTCTGGATCGGCTCCATTCTCCAGAAGCAACTCGCATATTTCAACATTGCCCTCGAATGAGCTAACCAGCAGGGCGGACATTCCATCGTTGTCCTGTTGATCGGTGTTTGCCTTGTAATCCAACAAAATGGATATCACTTTGCTGTAACCGGAACTGCCACAGAGTGCTGCCACACACAAAGCACTTCGGCCATCGATGTCAGTGTGATTCACATCGGCTCCGTGCTCCAAGAGAATTTCAACGATTTCGTAGTGTCCCATGTAGGAAGCGGCTATCAAGGATGTCCGTCCCTGTTTATCAACTGAGTTGACATTCGCTCCGGCCGCAATCAATATCCTCAAAATGTCCTCGTGACCGCTCCAGGCGGCTGCTCTCAACGCAGTACGCTGTTCCTTGTCGGCCAAGTCGATTTGACATTTCGGATGTTTGATCAACAACTTGACGATTTCGGTGTGGCCACCCCATGCGGCACTACGCAATGCCGTCCATCCGTCACGATCTGCATGATTCACATCGATCATATGATTCTCAACGACGCGGTCTTCAACGCAGGCCGTGTATCGAAATTTCAACAGTAACTCGACCACTTCCAAATGGCCATTTCGAGCGGCAATATTCAATGCCGTTTGACCGCACTCATCTTCAATTTCCAAATCAACGTTTGCCATTCCATTGTTATCTTTCTGGCAAGCAGTCAAGGCACGCTGCAACAAAGTGACATTACCCTCGTTGGCCAGTAGATGAATCAGTGCCTTGCCTCTCAGCTGGTTTTCGTACGGTTTCTTATCGATCGCCTCGTGACTAACTTTATTGACCGGAGTTTTACCGTCGTTTCGTTCGTGCACTTGAGATAGCCGCTTCTTCGACGATAAGATCTCTTGATAAACATTCTCCTCGAGACCATTGTCGATATTGCTCAACTCTTCGTCCTCGAATTCCTCATCGTCTTCCACAATATCACCCTCATCGTCGTCATAATCATCATGTTCATCATCGAGCACATTACTGTCGTCGTCCTTGTCATTCTTGCTCATCGAACTGGCATCACTGATTTGACTTTTTCGCTTATTTTTATTCTCAATCTTGGACTTTGTTCTGTTCTTATTGCTTTTGTTCTGGTTGTTGGTGAGCAGACAAGTCTTCTCAGTGGTTATCATCAATGCAGCCAATTCATCGTTATTATTCTCCAGCACGGGCGAATTGAGCAGCGAATCATAGGACAATTGACAGTCGGCATTGTTGATGCCAGTCTCGATGAGAAGCTTCAGAATCTTTCCATTGACCGGCAAGTTAGGCTTGAAGAAATCGTTGAAGAAATTATCGAAATCGTCGTTGAATTTCTTGTTCAAATAGTTCTCGATGAATAAACGCATCCGCGGTGATTGACAATGCATCAGCTTGTATTCGTTCTCGCACACCGGACAGCAATTCAAATTGTTGGTGTAAAAGCAGTCCACCAAATTCACCTTCGATTCGAGCAGCAACAGGATGAGATCCAAATTGATGTTTTTCGTTGTCATGAACTCGGCTGTGCTGATCAAATGGTGGAAATACTTTAATGTTTGGTTCGGGCACAAAGTGTCGCTGACCACCGTGCAATACATTGCAATCATGGCGTGACCCTCGGATACACTGCAGAGAAATTTCTTCGTTGCAAACTTCACATCAGTCAACCAATCGCTGAACGAACTGTGGAATATCTTGATCTTAGTGCGATCATCATTGTACACGAGAACATTGTCCATTGAGGCGAGGCGCTTGTCGAAGTCTTGCACGTCGATCCCGTAGTTGTGCGTTCTCAAGCAGTTGAGCACGAATGTTCGATCGACAAATTCATGGCTTGCCAGCAGAACGTTTAGAATCGGTCGAATTTTCGTGTATTGCTTCTTGTTGAACGCCTTCTGGCAAATGTACAAATACAGGCCATTCAGCGTGCACGGTATCATTTTGACCTCGCGAAAGGACAGTACCGAATCTTTGATGCCGTTCAGGACTTTTTCCAAGTACAATATCGATCCATTCGATTTGATGTACAATTGATTCAAGCAGTCGATTACGTCGGACGTGAAGTGAATCAGACCTCTGAAGTCGCCGTTCAGTCGTGTGATGATGTACTCCTGGATGTCCTTGACGACATGACTTTTCCGCAGATCATCCAGTGGGATGCGCTTGAAGCCGTTGAACTTTTTGACGATGTGACGATTCTGGCGCTTCGCCGTGCACACCATGAACAGCCATTTCGGCATCAAATGTATGTTATTCGATATCAATTCGGCTATCGTTCGACTTTGACTAGATTTCTGGCCTTTAAGCGTTTGCATGAAGTTCTGCTCTTCGTTGATGTAATGATCGTCGATCGAATCGATCAGAAAGAGCAGTGCCGATTTCGGTGGCTGCATTTCCAGAAACGGAAACAGAATTGCTTTTTTGAAACATTCGTCCGGCGATTTTTCAATGTTGTCCGGATTGAGGCATTCGAGAATGTCTGCGTTCTTGCTGAGTATTGAGTAGTATTCGTCGGCGATTAATTGCAGACAAGATTTCGTTTTTGGTGGTGGCTGAGGCTGTGGTTGGGACCCCACAGCGGGTGGATCACGATGGCCGTTTGATGACTTCGGCGGAGTGCTCAAGTCAATGAGCAGCTTCTCGACCGCTTCTTGAACTGCTGCAGGATTGAGATCGTTGCTGTTTTGTTCGACTTTTGATTCAGTTTCGAGAGAAGTTTTCGATTCATTTTGATCATCATTGTTCTCCGAGGATGAATTCTTGGTTGCGCCATTGCCACCGCTTGGTGATGCTGGGGTTTTGCCACCGATCTTCACCGGAATCTTCGAGCCACCCGCCTTTGGTTTGCTTTTGCTTGGGGTTTTCGTGTCGTCACTGTCTGTGGCGAATGTTGTGGCCGGCGGTTGCGAGGTTGCTTTGTTCAATGGCGGATACGTTTCGTAGGAAGCGTGGGAATCGCTTTCTTGGGCCTGTTTGATTGAGTCAGAGTGCTGTCGAATGATTGATTTGGGGCGAACATTTTCGTCGGCGATGCTTATTGCTTCGATGTTTTCGGTGATTTCTTCCACATTTTTTTCGGAAGTCTTTTCAGACTCGTCTTGCTTGGTTTCCAAAGACTCCTCTATCTCGTGTGCTTCTGGTTTTTCTTCTTCTGTGTTTGTAACTTGACTGGAAGCGTTTTCGCCGACATTGAAGCTGCTGTCTGCGCTGCCAGCACCACTAGCATCAGACTCTTCCCTATTCGCGAGTGACACACTCGAGTGTGACAGAATCTGAATGATGATGCACCGAATGAACGTGCTCAGATTGTGGCATTCCAGATTTTGGGAATCAACGAAGTAGCAGCACAACAGCTTTCGATTGAGCATCCCTTGGATGCCGGAATTTCCATGGAGAATTTTCTGGCAAATGGTCGTTTTTCCCGATCCATTCGATCCGACGAGCATACATCCAGTGTAATGCGATTCCCGTTTCTGTTGCTGATGCTTCGACAAGCCAGTTGGCAGTTCCATGCGCTTCTTATGTTTATCGTCGAACTTTTCATCGCCCGGAATCGGCGGTGGTTTGGTTGAGCTCTTCGAATACCGTTGTTCCAGGCACATTGCTATCATTTTGACGATCCACTCGCGCTTTATGTGAATACTGATTGGTGGATGTTTCTCACCTGAGCGAAGCAACAATCTCCTGCTCCTTTCGGCCGTTCCATCCGTCGCATTGTCATTCTTGCCTCCACTCGTGACAGAAACTCCGTCAAAAGCATCCATCAAGTGATTATTGTCGGCACAGGCGATGACGTTCTGCTGAACCAAATTGACAAAGTGCTGCTCTTGCACGAGCGGCGAGAAATTCGATTTTCCATAAACATCACTCGAGCTGCTGCCACAATTTTTGATTTTCTTTTGCAATTTATTCGAATCTTTGAGAAAACTCAAAATTTGACGGTCTTCCGATTCACGACTCGGAGTCAATGAACTCGTTCTGTTATCGTCCATTGATTTTGTTGTTGATTTCGCCTTCGGACGATCCGATTTACGCAACGGTGTCGCGTATAATGTTTCTTTGCGAGTACTTCGTTTGTCGTTCGACGACTCATTCGAATTACTGACTGCATCTTGTGACAGTATTGAATCGATGAAGTCATTCTTTTGTTTGTCCAATCCATCGCAAATAAATTCTTGTGACGAGTTCGTCTTCACATTATCGATCGACGATTTTTGTGACATTTTTATTGTATTGCTCGGGTTTCACCTCAAATGAACAGTTAGTTGGCCAATTATCGCCTGAAAATGATGGAGAAAACATGAAACATGAAACATTCGATGCACAATTACCGTTCTGTCGGTGGGTGAATGGTGAATGACGTACCCGAGCCACAGTCAATGCACGCATGAATGGGCAATAACAAGCACGTCGGAGGTACAAAACTCGTACATTTAATCAGCCACAGAAATGATGGACAAGAATTCAAACGAAATGGAGTTTCGCCAACGGAACTATTTGGAAAAGTCTTATCATTTGGTTTCCATTGAAATGAACACTATTTATGGTGCTTTATCGGGGGTTTGAGCTGGTGCTGATATCGATGCTATGCTAAGATTCTCTTCAACACAAAAAACACATTCTTTCAGCTCGCCTCGATAACACTTTTGCCATTGATTTCTTCCTGCAGCTATTTTCACAAGCACTGATCCACTAAGAGCACTGCATTCTCGTTGAATTGGTGTTTGTTTGTTTTAATTGATTGAAACTCATTTTCGTTGCATTTTAATTCATTGACTAAAATCATTATTTGACAGCCCAAACACAGCGTTTACACAATGGTTGAGTTTCGATTTTTCAGCAGCTCATGATTCACTGAGCTCACGGTGGACTGCATTACCGACTGCTGTGAGGTTCGATGGAAGCGAAATTTGCGATTTTTCAGAATGAAACTGCCGAGGAATTCTCTCAAAAGTGAATCATGAGGATGATAAATCAACACCGAACTATTTTCAATGATCGCATTCTAACTTTTCATTCATTATTTTACAAAAGACGACTGACTAGCGGTGTTTTCGGAAGAGCGCCATCTATCAAACGTTGCCTGCCAGTGCCAATGTCAAACAATCGGCATTGTGCTCACGTTGAAATCATTTGTTTCGCATCACCAGGGATTTCGCGACAGCATGGAAATTGTGGACGATTTTGGAGGAGCTCTGTTGGAGATTCAATCGCAATTTTTGTGCTGCGTTCCAATCAAGAAAATCCAATGGCGGGTAGGTTCGCAAAGAGCCGATATTGAGATGGAATGATTCCATCAACGAACAAGTGAGTGTTTACGAACTAATCATGACCGTTTACCTGCATTTCAGACAATTCTATCCAAGTTATCCTGGGAACGTCAGGAGCTGCTCATCAACCACACAGTGAAATTGGACCTTCTCCAGAAATATCCTCTGCAAACGAAATATATCTTACGCTTCCTGCGCCACATAATCGACCATTTAGAATCGAATGAAGAGGCCATTCACGATGATTTGTACGAAACCTACTGCGAGTACCAAACACGGAGTGTGGATGAGACGAGCGCTTCCTACAAACACTACAAGCTACGTGCATTCAATGAGACTGTGACGCTGAAGGAATCGCAGAGTTATATCTCGCAAGGAACGACTGGGCTCATCGTTTGGCAGGCAGCGCTAGCGCTAAGCGAATACGCGATTCACAACAAAATTCAGTTCAAGAGTAAAAACGTATTGGAACTTGGCTCCGGAGTTGGCTTAAGTGGCTTGCTCATTGGCAAGATTTGTGAATCGAAATCGGTCATCTTAAGCGATGGAAATGACAAGGTTTTGGAGAGATTACGTGAGAACGTCAGCAATAACTTTGCTGCCTACGAGGGATCATTCAGACATAACGACACAACAGTGGGTAAGCTGCACGGGTCAATTCAAACGATCGCCTCGAAGTCTCATTTGAATAATTTACCTTGCAGACTTGATCGAACTGGACTGGTCCAACATTCGTGACTCCGATGGCAAATCATCTCTCGACAACATCCCCCAGCCCGACATTCTTGTTGCCTCTGACGTGATTTACGATAACACGCTCTTCACGCCCCTTTGCCAAACAATCGATTACATATTCAACGCATGCAACAACCATTGCCAGTTGATTTTGGTCAACACCGTGCGCAACGAAGAGACGCAAAGAGAATTTCTCGAAAAAATGAGTAAGTGTCAAGTCAAGCGATTAGACAACACCTATTTTCTGAACGACTCTATATTGGTCAATGAATTAACACGGTTATTTTGTTGTCGCTCATGAATTTCAGATGAGTTCAAATTTAAAGTCAGCCACGAAGATCTAATGCCGCCAACGCACCTTCATTGGGACTTTGACATTGCCAGTCCGATGCGATTGTACAAAATTCGCCGATGAAAGTCAATGGCTGGCCGTGAATAAAATCGAAAACGATGTCTCGCTGTGACGGGCCCAATAAATATTCGTTCAACCGATTTGATAGTGATGCGTCTTTTGACTGACTGCCAAAATAACCATTTCGCGCATCCAAGACATCTGTTTGTGAGACCGAAATTCAGGTTGGGATCGCATCCTTGCGCGAAGAGCTTCGTCAACGTTAGATCATCAGGCGTCGACGTGCTAAGGCAACGTAGTTGCCTTCTTCTTCGGCCGCTCATTATGTGTGCGACAAACGTCTCGCGGTTGAAATTCAATTTCAAATCGACCGTTTGATACTGTCATTTCAGATAATAAACGATTTCCGAGGCGAATCGGGTTTATCCGTCGTCGGGAATACTTTCAAATCGTTTTCTGAATACCAATTCGGAGAGCTCCCCAGCAAATTTATTCAAATCGAACCATATTTTCGAGGAAAAGATAATGTTGGAAATGGTGACACTTGGCCTTATTATTTCAAAAATGGATAAGTTTTACTTCCGAAACCGCACAAGCAAAGAGCCGTGTGGAATCAATATCATTCTCCTCAGTTTTGTGTTTTTTTAATCCCTCGCCTACCAAACAACTCCCAACCGAACAAAACGTCCGACAGCAACGAATCTAATTATTGCTGTCAGTCGTCATCAGCAAGTAGGTTACTTGAAATTATGCTAAGTAAAACTGTGCTGACTGTGGATTATTCGCTTGTGATTAGTCGGCTGGGTCGCTCAGATATGCATACTGTTTGGGTGACAGTGATCCATTCGTCAACAAATGGATCTCTCTGACTGAATGCCATTAGTATTGAAACGAAAAGCACCGCGTCACACGTTATCGAAGCGAATACACTGAAACCGCACAGACCGAAAGGCAACACAGAGACACCGTACTGAGTACGATACGCATACGACTCGGACACGTTCACTCACACCACTCGCACGTTCGTTGCTTGACTTGTGATGTTTTCATACTCGTTTTATTTTCCTCTTCATTTTCGTTGCTGTTCAACTCACCGACATTATTTCAATTTGTCGATTGAGTTAGTCGATCGTAAACTCGCTGTGGGATAAGACACGGTACGGCATTCGCTTCGTGTTTTCATCGCGATTTTGCTTCAGCCGAAACATCAATTGTTCAATAGCATTGTCGTTCGTAGCCATATGAGCTGGATACTTCGGCTGTATTATCATTGTTGATGTTGTTTGTTGAGCAAGGCACAGAAGAGAAATAGACGGAAAGAAAAAACGCGAAACGAATCAAGTCATTTAAGAATAAAAACTTGCACAAATGTTTACAAGATCAACCACATGTATTTGATTGAATATTCAATTGCAAAGAAACTTGTCAATTCGGGCTGTATGTCTTTGAGTCATTGTGCGTATTTAAGTGAGGCAGTAAGACGATAGCAGATTATTTATCAAACAAATACCGTTGGTTGGTCCAGTGTTAGTTGCGGTTCGTTTTGTTTTGTTTCGCTTCTGTTCTGCTTTGCTCGATGCGACTCTTCGGTCATCCTTTTTCAATTCCAATCGAAATCAATCCCTCGTCTCGACTCTGCGCCAATTAACTATTTGTGTCTTTCATTCTTCAAAAGCGTTCCTCTTTGTGTCCGTCTTTCGTTTTATGTGACCGGTTTGGTTTTTTTCCTTCTTTCAATATTATTTTGGTGTTCACAAAGTATCATCGTTGTCAAAAAGAGAAGAAAACAAAAAACAGAAGAGGAAAAGTCAAGCCGATAGGCCTAAAACGAAAACAAAATAAAAAAGCCAACAAGAAAAAGAATTTTCGAGTTTCAATCGACGAATCGAATCCAAGTGTCTCCAATCATCAACTTGTTCTCTTTCAGTTTCAGTTGTGTGAATAAAAGCCATTTGTATGACAATTTGAGTGAAAATTAACTAATTGATCGTCGTCCGTTTCGAGCTCCAGTTTTGTGTACTTGATTGCGGTTCTGTGGATTACGTGGGATTGCCCGCCAGAGAACGGTCCAGCACACCACTGAGCGGATTCAATCAATCGATTCAGCTCATCAGCGCGCACAAACAGCACAGAACAAAACATCACAACAAATTTCGATAAAAGGTAAGCATTGAGAATTTCGCGCAAGCGCCCCTTCGTTCATTCGATTGAGACACAATTGAATAGCGTTGCGGAAATTCCGCGCGATGATCAACGATTTTATCTGGCGTCTACCTGACGACACATCGTGGTGACGAGAAGCATGTCAAAAATGGTTAGAACTCAAATGGTCGTGGGCTTGCGATCGACAATCTAAACAAACAAACGAGAGAGAGAAAAAATAAAGGTGGAATTCATATATGCGTGCTGCGTCATTATACCTACCTGTTTGATCTTTTTATCGCAGACGATTCTCAGTAATTTGTACTCAAGCCTTTGATTTCAAGTTCTTTTCACATTCGAGTTTGGGATTGCGTGCAATAAGCACCTGTCGGCGTTTCGTGCTATCATAAACCGGGCATTCTCGGAGCGTCATTGATTTTTAGCCCGTGCATGCTGGAGGGCCTTTTCAAATTGGTTTTCCTCTTGTTTTTTCTTCAGTTTTGATTTGGCAAGAATCTGTGAATGTTCTAGGAAGAAAATTCACTGTGATTTGCGTCCAGAGGAGGTCGCTGCGAGGACGAGGTCTAGGAGGGTTTGAGAAATCGTGTCGAGTTTCAACTCATCACCTCGTTTAGCCGACAAGGATCGTTACCAGATCAGGTGAAAAATGAATAGAACATTCGGCCGAATCCCTTTTTCGAATTGTCTCGTTTTCCTTCTTCGCTCGTTCGCCTCCATCCTCCGCTCGCAGACACCAACCACGCACAACAAAAGCCAGAAATGAACCACTTGATCGTGTTTGGTGCATCGCACGCCGTTCACAGTGTTCCAGCTTCATGTCCGATCGGTCCATAGTGCATGTGTATGTTCCAAGATGTCCATGTGTGTGAGTGTGAGTGTGTGTGTGTGAGTGTGTGAGTGTGTGAGTGTGTGAGTGTATGCGTTTTTCATGTTTGGATTTAATGTGCCATTACAGAACAAGTTTTTGTTTATTACGGACAAGCCGACTGGCATGAATATGATGGTTGCTGCTTGTATTTATTCACCTTATTTCTTCGAATGCATGCATAATAATCATCATCTCAATTATAGAACATCATTCAGACAAAGATCGAACCAGCAAACGAACGAAGGAACGACCGACCGACCGAACGAACGAACGAAATGGTAAACGGTTCGAAACGAACACACAGACTGATAGCCAAGATCGGTTAAGAATCTTTTCTTTTGACCTGGCTTGACTTGTCGACGACAGTACAAAGTACAGAAATGGTTGGAGCAAAACAGAAGATCAATTCTGAATATGGCTTCATCATCGTGAAAATGGTGTCTATTCTTTAACGTGAATGCATCGAGGTCACTGGTCTAAATCTCCACTGGGCAAACTTCTCGCAATCGAAATTTCCTTTTCATCGTTGTGAATCGAAAGGAGACGGAACGACAGCAAATGAACGATTAATAATAGCAAATGGGTTGTTGAACAACTGACCAGCAAGTCCATCGTGTGAATCTAGCATGAATGGATGGATGTTGCCTTGCATTTTCAGCCCATTCGATGGTTCTGACTGGTCGCTGCTCTGTTGACGATGACTCATCAATTGGTTTCATGTTCGCATTACCTTTGTGAGATTCGCCTGCAAGTGAAGCACTGAAAGTGCATATCATCGTCGATGGATTATGCAGTTTGAATGAAGGGATAATTAAACTCATAATTGACACGAAATTGCTGGTTTTGAGGTTTGAGGTTTCCAACAGTTGCGGCATCGCCAACACAGCGAATATTGAATTTCTCGCCCGGGAAGAACTGCGCTTCGCAACGGCTTTGTCTCAATCACTGGCTTGTTTTCGTGACAGTTTTGATTTTCTTCGGCAAAACTTCCATCCAATAAAATATTGATTTATGAAATGCTCGCACGCACTCGCTCCTCGATCGTGTAAAAGTGAAATGAACTCGAAAACGGTGTCGATTCAGGCAAAACAATAGATTTCGGGTTCATGGAAACATCACAAGCTCGAAAATGACTTTCATCGGGCGCCGCGACCGAAACGTTCTTCTTTCAACGCAACTCAATTGTGAAACGCACAACGATTGTGGTCAATCTGAATTTTGATTACGCATTTGTTGCACGCTTCAGATGATACAAAAGAAGCGTTAATTTTTCTCCATTTTTCGTGTCCCTCCGAAAGAGCTCTCGTCGTTGTCATTGTGCCGGCCACGTTGACCCCACTCAAACGGCCACTTTGCTCCATTCCGGGCTCACACATTCGAACGCATTGTGATTCAAAAGAGAGATTTCAACAAACGTCATTTTGTGATTTTGAAATCAAATTTCCATTCAGCAAAACAAAAGGCGAGTTTTCATCTTGGCTTTTCTTCGGTTGGCGCAGTGCGTGTTATTGTTTCTTGAATGAGAATAAATTGCTAAAATAAAGAAGAAAAAGAAAATAACCGAAATGCGAGTTGGAAACGAACAGTCTAAAAATATCGTTCGCTTCCAACGAAATTAACCATCGCCAGAAAATCATCAGCGAGCAAATGCTCGTGATTTACGATTGCGGAAAATCGGGAAATCGGAAAATTCGTCAAAGAGAGAAAAGCGAAAGCACGAATGAAGGGAAAACAAACCAGAAGCAGAACCAGAGCCGCACGCCACGGTACCGATTTTCATAATTCCAACGAATTAAACTTCGATTTTCCCAAAGAGCTCCAATTTGGCCACTGCCTGCGTTTCACCCGGGGCCCCCAGCCAAATGTTATTTATTCGTTCTGGCCAGGCTTAATTGTATATTAATTGATCCATATTTTGACTAAAAATAAA
>JANSTV010057667.1:0-12584 GCA_027564135.1 Lestremia cinerea | reverse complement strand
TTGAATGGTTTTGTTCTTAATTTGTGTGACGTCTTGAGCATATGCACGCACACGCACGCGAACCCTTTCGGCCTTTCCCCGAAACGATGACTGATGAGCTTCGCCTCAGACGGAATATTTTGATGAAATTATGAAAATGTTTTGTCGTCGGTGTTGAGCTAATGGAAATTCTCGCATGGATGATTATGGCCATCTGACGAGTTGAAAGTTTTTCGTCTTCGGCATTTTCGCAATTTTCGCGCCCCCAACCAAAAGTTTTTCCGTAGCGAATGTTCGCCGCCAACATCATTTGCCATCGTTCGACCATCGCCAGGCCATTGAATCTTTCGTGTCGTTTCGTAAATATTTGATTAATCGAGGAAAAAACAGCAGCCATCTCTTCTTAATGTTGCCAACAAAACGACTGTTCAAACCGAATTCGAAATCGAATTTTCCGAGAGAAAAGCGACAAGAATCCACCTGTTTTCCATAAATGCGAATGTGTGCGTGACATCCACGCCGAATGGCCTTCGTCAAAAGGATATCATTCATGAAATATTCAATGGAGCTGGTCACATTTTTGTTTCATGCTGGGCGAGGTGGTAGTGATGGCAGTGGTGGTGTTGTGCATGCTTCT
The DNA here is from genome assembly GCA_027564135.1 of Lestremia cinerea. Classification (NCBI taxonomy): domain Eukaryota; kingdom Metazoa; phylum Arthropoda; class Insecta; order Diptera; family Cecidomyiidae; genus Lestremia; species Lestremia cinerea. The sequence continues at coordinate 11,968 of JANSTV010057667.1, read as the reverse complement.
GTGTGAGTGCTTGGTGAATTCGAAATGGGTTCATCAACAAGTTTTCGGGTGGCCCCTCGGAACGGTTTTCGACACGTTTAATGTTCGATTTCGATGGAAATCGTCGCCCATCGAAATGGAGGCAACCCAAGCGACTTAACGATAACGGCGGAGAAGGCGAACGTGGATGGAGGCACATTCCAACTGATGACTTATAGATTCTTCGATACGGTATTTGGTTCAAGGATGATTTGCATCAGTCCGTACCTCTTTCGAGACATTAATTTTCCTTCGACGAATATTTCTCGGTTCTGCGCTCCCATCGAATTCATTTCGATTCCAAGAAGCATCGGTTTCGCATTAAAAGTCTTCGCACAACCACGCCATTCCCCGCTCGAATTTATTGCTTCATCTCTCTGGGACCCTTGAAACGCACGCAAATTCGGTGAATGTTTTGCACGGCAAATGAAAAATTGACCCAATTTCCCTCTAATTCCATTCCACTTGAAATGGAAATGGAAGAATCGGACAGAGATTCGAAATCAATGAGTTGAATGAGACACTGGAATGGATGGTGGCACGGCCAATAGAGTGGGCGAGTGAATTTGGTCGTCGTCAACAAGTTCAAGCGAACGGCGCATATCCATATCCATGTCCAGACCAGCCAGTCAGACAGAAGCCATTTCGCAAAATTGATTCGAAAATCTTCCATTCTTCTCGTTTCAATAAAAGAAATCATTTGGCAATCAAAACAAAATTGAAATCGTCTGACGTTTCGTAATCCCCGCATTCGAGAATGTTCCCTCCCAATGGAGCATGATTGAAATCCTGGGCAGGCATTAATACTGGATTAGTGTTCTAATCTAAAACACATTTCATCGGTTTATCACATTCGCTTCCAACGCACACAAATAGCAGCAATATTCTTATGACGTCTGTGATAATCTCGCGTGCAAAACATATCGTTTGCCGAAATAACGATGGCATAAACATCCCAAAACCCTTCGCAGATTAAAACCCACCATGCGATTTTTCCTTTCATTCTTCGACCAGTCGCCCATTCGCTATTCGCCATTCACCGTTCACCATTCACCATACTGAGTAAATCATGGCTTAAGCATTAATGCGTTAACACCACGCCATCGAATCTAATCAACAGTTTCTTGGCGTTGCGTTTCGGCACGCTGCGGAGCGGTCCGTTGCGCTGCGTTGCCCTGACACAGAGAATGCTCGCTCGGCCATCAAAAAAGAAATATTTGGAAAATGCCAGGAAATATGGGTCAACTGCTATTGCACAATGCTGTTGACAACACGCAGTTTGGGTGGATTTGGACGCGCCTCTGAGCAATGACGATTCCATGACGATTCCAAATCATCTACGCAAAAGCGAATTGATAATTAATGATGATTGATATTCAACAATATTTTTTTCTTTCTTCATGAAACGGCAAATGGCATTTGAATACTCGCCTGAGCTATCTCGCCCGAGCACACACTGCGAATGGGTGCCGTCTAGTGGTGTACATACGTTGCATTGACAGTTCACTAATTAACAAACCCAACCGCGCCCCACCATCAACCACTTGTCAAACAGCAAAAGCAGAAGCAGAAACACCAGCAAACGATTCATCGAATTGTGGCATGTTTTTCCGATAAGCGTTAATCAATACGGGACTTTCCAATTCATTCGCGAATGAATCAATAAAAAGTCTTTGGAATGAAAGCAGGGAAGCAGCCCAAAGAAGGGACGAAGACGAAAAAGGAAAAGAAGAAGAAGAAAATGGCGAATGGCAAACGCAAATATTGATCCAATCCTGTTTACAAATACACAATACGTCATTTGAACTTGACTATTGTTGTTCGGTTTGGTTGTTCTGTCATTTTGACGTCGTCATCGTTATGCTGGCGGATTCGATTATGAATGATAATGTTACGCAATCATGCGATAAACATTCCCACCAATACACTCGATCGGCTCGGCTGTGCCTAACCGTCAGGCGTCCGCATTGAATGAAAATGAAGGAAATGCTCTCTTTCGATGTTTGCGTTTGGTGAATATTTGCTGGATTTCATCCAATCGACGGGGCCAATGTCAATACTTTGCGAACAACCACCGTAATCGGAGGTAATGAAGAGAAATTCATTTTTTTTTCTCATTTACTTTTGTTCGTCGTTCGACTCGAACGGATCTCTCATCAACCACATCAAACACACCTGACCCCGACCCTGCGCACTAGGCCCACATTAATACGTTCTGCGAATCAACGGGGCGAGCCTACCCCAAACTTGAACGGATTTCGAATGACAATAATAATAACATTAAATGATGATGACTTTAGCATTTCTGCCGAATTCGGTCGGGCATTTTGGATAATTTATTGTTGTTCGGTGATTTCGAGTGGAAAATAAGAAAATGCTCCGCCCAGATGACGAAGTTGCGAACATCCAAGCTGGCTGGCATATTACGAGTCATTTAAAAGTTATCATTTGTCAAAATATTTATTGCCTTCGGGGAAGAGATTTTTGGCCTTTGCCTTCATTCGCCTCGATTGAGATCGGCTGATGATATTCTACTGAATCAGCGAATTCGATTGTGAATCGACTGGCGTTATCAATGAGCTCATCTGGCGGGAGGCTTCTGGATATCATCCGTCATGACGAGGTGATGACGTTTATGGGCCGATTGCATGTGACCGCTGAAGAGAAAGGAAGACGAAGGAAAAAAAACAAGCTGAAAAACAATTTCGGTTCAAACGACGAATGTCGTACGGCATTCATTACCGAAGGCTAACAAATGAGGGGAGTGACCGAATGAGCAAGTCATCATTTGACTAACACGAAAAACGTCCCACGTGATTCTCATTCAATTTTAGCGTACCAACATAATAATTGGGTCGATGAACGAAATTTGCATCGTAAATTCACCCATCGCTTGGTGAATTTGAATTTTTAATTTCATTTCGGCAGAATGGATCACGCACCTTTTTCGACCGCCAAGTCATTCAAGGAGAGAAGCGACAGAAAAGACAAAAAAGATTTCAAATGAAAAAAAACACACGAAATAATAATCAACATACAGTGCGACACACCACTAAAGGTTGCTGTCAATACTCGACCGCCCACACATTGTACGTTGAATTGAGATATGAGCGAGCTGGCTGTCAGTTCAATGATTCATTTGGTGGACGCATTTTTTTCCTCTTCTTTTTCTTCATTTTTTTTCGTTGCTTCTTCGCCTCTTTCACAATTGACAGCGGACATAATTTTATTAGGCAAATTTTTCAATCAAAAAGAATTCGTTGAAATTCGGAAGGGAAAGAGAACGAGCGAGTGTGTGCTGAGGACGTTTTCGGTGTTGCCGAGTCGTTTATCTCCTGGGTTTATGAACCGGGTTAATGGGACCGCTTGTATGACGGAACTTGACATCTGATCGAATTTGGTAATTGGAACTTGAATCCAGTTCGTTGAATCGCTCTCGAAAACGGCAAAAAGTTCACCCCAAATCGAAAAGTTTCAAAATTGCTGGTGGAATTTACCGTCATTTGAGATTCGTTCATTGACTCTCCGTCGCTTTGCGGAGACGGAGACGAGGCAAAGAGGGCAAGCAACGACCAGAAATAGCGTTGACATGGCAATGTGATTTTCAAATGATTGACTTTTGCGAACCGAACACCAACTTGTCGACAAGACAATGAACGGCTAAATTTAGAAAGAATTAAATATGAAAATGAAAGGAAATTCACTGATGAATGGCATCTGCGGCATTCACAATGGGACAAAAAGAGAATCAAGTCGAATGAGTGAGTCGATCGGAAGCGGAATTTCGCCAAAAGAACTGCGTACGGCGTTTGTAATGTGTTGGCGTTTGTTCAATTACGGTTCGACGAGCTTTTCTCCTCTCAAATAAACCACGTCAATTGGACCCATTCAACGTCGTTCACTGCTTACAAAATCATCGCACTGCAATGGCTGCTTGGCCATCTATTTTTCTCGATTGCGTTGTTGTCAGTTTGTTGACCCGCAACCACCCTGCTGTTATCGTCTGCCACCGACAGTCTTTACCTAAATTCTGATCGCTGCAAAGCCATCACGTGACTTGATTAGCTCGTGTATTTTCGCTACTGGTACTTTGCAGGTTCTCTTGAATGAATTTGAGTGAATCCCCTTTGTTTTCCATTCAAATTGATTGGTTCATTCGTCGCACCGACTCAACTGTCAATCTGAGACGCAGACTCCAGACTGACGCACCACATCGACTTTAGTACAAAACGCTCATTCAAAATCATTCAATTCGCTAATTTTTGTGTCATTTCTGTTTTGCAGGTAAGGCCCGATGCGAACCGAGTATCAAAATCAATTCAAGACAAACTGGTTTCTGTGCGACAATTCGACGTTGGAAAGAGCAGCAACAACAGCAACCGCGATATTCATGTCATCGCAATTCCATCAACCAGTTTCCATGTAAGACATGCAATTTGAAAAATGTTCCACATCACGTAATGATTGCGAAATGCAAACAAACGAAACAGATTTAATTTAAGCGCTTGGAATATCGTCGTCATTAACAAGAAAGTGACAGTCAAGTGCCGCCTCGCCACCGCAACATTTCGAATCGACACTTTTTCTCGTGAATTTCAATCAATGCGATCGATGTCATATCGTCTCATTAAATTTCTCTTGGTCTCGCTCGCACCCCATCCATTTGTTGATTCCTACTCTGTCCAGCCAACGTATGCAGTTGACGCCGTCTATCTGCCCATTTACACTTTAGAACATGCAATCAATCTCATTTCTATGCAACGATTCGATGTCGCTACAACTCGATAGAATTTGTGCGTACAACATTTCTGTTTGTTCATTTGTGTGACATCTAACATTTCAACAATTACGAGATGCTGTTGTGGATGACGCGCGCGTTGCAATTGCTTCTCTGGCAGCCACTGCTGCCGCTGCTAATGTGCGATATGGCAGCAGACGTTGACCGTGCATAATGCAATCGAGCAATATCTGTCGTGTTCCACATTAAATCATAATTTATTATTTTGAATGCGATTCAATTCAATTAAGCACATTTTCAATTATGAAAACGGGCGCAGTCAGCGAATTGCGGGGTAATGTCCCCGTCAGAAGACGTTTCCGGGCTGGCCAGCTTAGTCAGATACGGCAAAGCTTGGAATCGCTGAGGTGGCTACTCAATGCGAACCACCCCGAAGGGAAGGTCCTCAAGATATTCCTTCCAGTTGGATAAACCTTCCCAGGCCCAGTTCGCCCCACATCTGAAATGACCTCGTCGCTAAATCAGCAAAGCCATGGAATCATCGACTGGAATGTTGGCTTCAAATCATCGAATTAGCGGCAAACGAGCATTGATGCGTGTTTCATGTGCAAAACCATAATGTCGACACGATCAAAAGCGACATGAGCTCATGCATACACATACACTCCATTTATTTATACGGCTCGATCGTGGCTGAGATTTTAATAAACTCAATTATATTTAGCTATTCTGTGAGCTCGGTGACGATTAACCATCTTGTATCGGCCGTATCGCTGGTTATGTAATTGTTTTGTTTCTCGCCTCGGCATTTATTGTTGTTGTTGTTGATGAGCGGGCTTTGCTTGAATATTTCATGATTTTTCGAAAGCGAAAACCAACAAAACAACAAACAAACGGGAAAAAAGAAGCAAAGAAAAAATATTACGTCTCGACGGTGTGTGGAAAGCCATCTACCGACTGACCGACCCACTGGCCGTTCATTCGTTGAAGACTCGCTTTTATTTTCTCTCTGCTCTCTTTTCTCGTCTTTCCTCTCTCCGCATTCTTCCTTCCTACTCTCCCGTGGAAATTTATTACTTTACAAATTCCAATGGTGTGCTACTCTGTGACGGATTATTTATTGTTGCAAATCCAGTTTGATTGTGTCATTCGGTTGAGCCCATTGGATATTCGCTCTTCGATCGTTCTATATTTAACCGCATTGGCATTGTTTATGTAATCGACTGGCGAATTTAGTTTGTCTTCCAAAAAAACACAAAAAAGAGGAAAAAAGAATACACATTGATTGTGTTTCCATCTGACGGTGTTTGCCAGCGCGATTTTCAATTTTGCGGTTGATCGTCGATGGCATTTCCCGATTGCATGTTTCGCTGTTTCAGCCGGAAAAATGGAAAACTCGAAATTGAGTTCATGTCACTTGTATGCATGCCAGGTCTTATCACAATCTGTGGTTGTTATTTGCACGAGGCGAAATTTCGATGGAAATTTCGTTTGAAATTGTTGCTGGACTCGCTCTTAATTGCCGTTTTGATAACAGTCATCGCTGGAGAACGATTCAAGTTGATTTCCAGTTTCCAGCAAATGCATTCGAGTAGAATCGGTCTACTCAACGAGAATCTGGTTTAGTCCGTTTTGAACTTGTTTCGAAATAAAGCGAACGGAAATGATCTGTCGTGCATCCAATCAAGCTCAAACAGTCTCTTCCCGAATGAAATCGAGGAATACAAAGAAAGAAACAACATAAGCCGAATTTCAAATGATTCTCTCGCGTGGCTTTGATGAAATTCAACCCATACAACAACAACAACAACAACAACAACAAAGAGGAGCAACCACGCCAGCAACATAATTTCCCATGGAATGCAATTACCACATCGCTTCGATAAATTAGTTGCCAATGCTCGAAATCGAAATGAAATTTTCACGAAAAATAAACTTTGCGCGTTCGCAAAAATACACAAAGAATATGCAGATGAATTTTAATTGGAATCAATTACATGTATTACTTTGTGCGTTGATGGAAATGAAATTTGTTTAATTAATGAAAATATTATCAATTTAGTTGATGAATGATGGGGTTTGTTTTCAATTGTGAGTCAATGTGTCTCGATGTCGATGGCGGAGCGTTGTATCGCTCCTCGTGTCTCTGTGCGCCGTTCAACGGCAAACGCTAAAGTAAACAAATTTCATCGTCAAATTGAATGCAAATAATTGCGTTATCTCTTGTCAAACATGGAATCGCACAAACATTGCCTGTGTACCAGCGAATGTGTGCGCTGCATTGCACTAGCTGCGGGGCGTCAAATGGCAGCCAGAAAACATCAATGTATTTCTTCGAAACACGAGAATCGACTCAAAGCGGACTGGGTCGATGAGAACCGGGACAGCTTTTCGATCCACTCTCCACATTTTGCTTACTCGCAGAGTGCATTTTGTCTCCGCGGGGCATCCCTCATTTCTCCCATGGAAATGTTTGCATGCATTTTTCCGATTGGATGGTGAATTTCCTCGGAAAAATCCACTGAGATTTGCGAGAGATTGCATTTTCCACGGTGGTATCGGTTTTCCGTTGGCTGGGCGAACCATCCGCTACGGTGATGTATCGTCAAACCCATTATTTCGATGCGCTCTACCGAACCGAACAACTGTGTGTTGCGTTCGCGTTTCAAATCGACCATTTACCCTTATCGACCCAATCAAAGACTGTGCACAACGACCGACATTCCCAAAACAAATCCGAAATCAGATTGGATTCGATGCGATTGTGACGAAACATGCCAGACGATCGATTGCATTTAATTGAATTAAGCTCAGACGAAAAACGATTCAAATCGAAATAATTGTCATCGATATTCAAATGCAATAACAATAACAATAACAATTCGAAAATGGATTTGTGGAAACCGCAATTGTCGTCGAGATTGGTTTTCAAATTGAAATTCAATGAATAAATTTCCATTTGTTCGGGATTGATTGGTGTGGATGGTGGGATCGGGTGTTCGTTCGAAACACTTGCTGTGATTGCGCTGGATGGGTGAATGAGATCCTGGGTCGAGCTTTAATCAACGGAATACCTAGGTTGCTGGATGTTATTTCGCAGCGCCACCGCTAAGTGCGCACGATGAAATTCGCCAAGCAGATCGTCAATTATGAATGAACGGAAAACACTTGGTCGGAATTCCAGTTATTTCGAATGGCATAGCTGCATTTTCGTTAAGAACACACAGTTTCGATGACAGCCAGCAGTTGAATGGAATTGAAACACAAAATACGACAATCGCGTCGATTCGACAGACAACGAAATGAATATTGATATCGATTTCGGAAATTATTGCTAATTCAATGGAATATGCAACAATTTGAATAATGGCGAACAGTCAACGGGTCCAATTGACGCATTCGGAGCGTCGATTCAGCACATTTTCCACCCACTCCGATTTAGGGAGCTTACGTTTCTTTCATTTTCCATTCGCCTTGGAGCGACCGAACGTAAAACAAACAAACAATGCCTTTGCAAAATGCGAATCTTCATGCAAATCAAAATCCATTAATGCACGTGTTTTCGTGTTGACTCTGATGGGAATGATGCCGATGATGACGACAACGTCGATGCCGATGATGACGACAACGTCGATGCCGATGCTGATAATGAACGCCCAAACACATTAATTTATCAAATTGAACAGTTTTAATTATGATTCGGGCAGGCGGATTGCAATGCAATTTTCTGATAATCGACGTTCTCGGTGTTTTTCACTGTTTGCATGCAGTTTGTGTGGGCGGTGAGCGTGGCTGCTGCGGTGCAACGTGGCGAACTCGGTCGTATCAAGCAAAAAAAACGATAAAAAACTGTGTCGACGGCAAATTGTCCGAAACCATCAGAGCCACCGAGCCAAAACCAATCACTCACCAACCATTCGACAGCCATTCGGCATGAAATGCACAAAAATCAAGACCCAGTTCGTTCAGTTGCCGTCGATGGAGTGCCGAAAAAGCATCGAAAGCGACAAAAGAGCGACAATCGAAGTGAATCCGGCATCGGTGGCGAAACCGTTTCAATGTCAGGCCACTTACTTCAAGTTCACTTTATCTCGAAAACACTTGTCGATTTTGTAATTGATTCAATTCGATGCCATTCGATTCGATTCCGGGTGTTCGATTCTGGTTTCAGCGGTCGTTTGGGGAGCTCAATCTGTCACGGGCTGCAAACGGGAAAATATCGAATCGCGAATATGTGCGATTGAATTGAAAACGATGATGGATTTCCCAATGAGCCGATAGCATGGCTGGCAGCACGTTCAGGATTTCCACTCGATTGAATGAATCTTGCAGAAAATCCATTTTCATTTTGAAACGTTTTAATTTTCCGGGCAACATCCTCGTGTTTACAATTCGATTCATTGGCGAATGGTTCGATGGAAATGTCATCCATCGTTCTTTAGATCTTTGTGTGTGTGTTTGTGTGTATGTGTGTGTTTTTGTGTGTGCGCATCGTTTATTTGAATATTTCTCTTCGCCAAATTCGCACACGTTTTGCCGAACCGAACATTCCTCATTTAGCCCATCGTTCAGCTGTTGTGTCAACATTTTTCTTTTATTTCATTCTTCTTTCTTCGATTTTCCCATTCGCACACATTGCCACTCGCCCCGTACACACAAAGGCACGACGAACGCTTTTGAAAAGGATACGATAAAGACCGACCCGAAATGGTTTGAAAGGGAATTTCATCAGATGGATTTTGGGTGTTGTACGTTCGCATGTTTCGCATATTCGACGTAATCCAAGGAACCACCATCGCCATTCTTCAGAGGACACGTTAACCGTAAGACGCAACCGAACGGAGAACCAATGGAGAGAAGAAGAAGAAAGGAAAAGTAAAGAAAAGAGAGAGAGAAAAAAATTAAATTATTATTTTTTGTCATTTCTTTTTCAAAGCGAAAAACCGGAGAAGAAAAAAAATAAAATCCATTAAACGAAATGTTCCATCATTTTGTCATAAATGCGAGCGATTTTAGCATTCGGAGGATGTCAATGTTGATGCCGTCATCTTTTTGGTCGTCGTCTCCGTTCCAATCGTCATCGTGATGATTATTGTGGAGACACTTAGACACCCGGTGCGGACAGAGACGCTTACGGTTGGCTTGTGTGTGTATGAACAAGCGTGTGTGTGTGTATGCCTTGCGTTCCGACTGTCACAGTTGTATCACATTGCGATGTTTATTTTGTTGAAAAGAAATGAAAAAGAAAAGAAAAAGAATAAACCAAATCGTCTTTGGATGGAAATAGGAAAACTTTCCCGAAGAAATTACAATGGTTCGACGACGAGGATGACGTCGGGGAACGGCAAGCGAGAATTACGAAAATGTTCTCGACAACCTCACCGAACGGTTATTGAATATTGTTGTTCTTGAAAATGTTCCGTTCAGACGCGCTGATTCTGTGGGAAATCGTACGTCTGGGAGTGTTTGGCATTTTTCTCGAACCGTTTCCTTCTCCCCTGCCCTTCCCCCCCGAAATGGTTTACGATTCGCACAAAACGTTTCCAATCGAGAAAAGAATGTGTTTGTACATTTGACGAACATTAACTCATTCGTGGAAAATCTTTTATTCCGATTATGGAATTATGCGATGAATGCGGCCGAGTGTAACGCCGTTTGAATCGTAATCGAAGCGTAAAAGACAGCAACGACACTTTCAATGGTTGTGACGCTAGACCGGAGCTACACATCGATGGCTGACTGACTGTCTGACTGGCAGATTGAATAATTCCATTTTCGAAACAATCATCAACAATCGCCCGGATGCTCTGGTGGCAAATCGGTGCTTGGGGAAAACTTTTCGATGATTTTTTTATGCAAATCGCTTGGTTCGGTGAGGATTTTGCTGTGAATCGTCTTCCGCGAATGACCTCCGGTACTTGAAAGTTCTAGTGACGAATTCCTTTATTCGAATGAACCCTCAATTTCCCGACCGGATTTCTAATAAGCATCCAGGGAACGCGCGACTCACGATTTATGGTTGGCTTGCAGACTGTCGGTTGACGGTGCGACGGGGCGGGTGGCCTGAAAATACACCTCAACCCGAATCCAATCATTGGAAACGGAAATTTCCTCTATCGCTGTGTCGATAACGGAACCATTTCCATGACACAGGTTCGGAAAGCATAAATTTAGACTGACTTTTATAAATAGACGACTCTTCAAACTACATGGCCACAAAAGCTATCGATCGATTTTCCAACCGAAACGAACGATTCGTTATCGCATCAGTCAGTTTTAAAATAAATCAGGTACATCGCACAATGCCACCCCATCGCTCAGTCCCCGGAGCCTCAGCCTCCCTATTTCGATTCAGCGTCAGCCACCCGTCATTGGGGCTTTCGTGCAAAAACATTCATCTTTTCACATCAAAATCAGCATATGCTCGCATCGGGGCGCATTGTTGCGGGCGATTGTGTGTGATCGTCTCGTTCATTGGCTGATTGCCTTATTTGAATGATCAAAGGCAATTCATTTATCCATCCGTTCACCATAATTTATTTATTGATCCGCATGTACGTGCTGGAATTAACTCGTTTGTGGCAAAAAGTCGATTTTTTCTCCCTTCTCGAATGGGTTCTGCTTCCAACCCCGCCTCCTTACCCTTTCAACAAACAAACACACCCCCATTCACAACACACAACTAACGAAAAACTCCTCTTTGCATCTCTCGCAAAATATAGATTTTTCCCTGTGGCTGCTCGACTGGCAGGCGGGTTGTGGATGGCTCCGTTAGTTGTTTGGCACTTTATTCTATTATTGCCCGAATCAATATTCGAACTTATAAATAATTGATTTAATCGATGGCCGTCCTTTGATTAATCTGCTGCGATGTGGCTTCGTGTCCATTCGATGGATCATTTCGCACACGTTGCGTCACCAACTATTTCCCCCCTGAAGTGGCCCTCCCGATTCCTGGTTCTGCATCACCCTCAATTCCGCACAAAGTCCAATCGACACGCAAAACTTTTCAAATCGAATCAATTCTCAGTCAACACTTTTTCCAACGGAATCACATCGAAACGCACCAATGATGTCAATTGTTGGGTCCACGACGATTGATTTCCATTCAAAAGCAATTGATGTCAAGCAAATCCAATTTATTGCTTGACGAGAAGTGTGCTTTTCAGCGCAAAATAAATTTGCTAATTCGATTTGGATATTGGCCGATGT
>JANSTV010057645.1:0-12587 GCA_027564135.1 Lestremia cinerea | reverse complement strand
TGGATTTAGTGAACTGGAATGGTTTTTGTTGAAAACGGAACAATTTACGGTGAATGAATCAGCGCGTCACGAGCGCCACGATCGTTTCGGCCAGTCGCCTTGGCGCGATCAATCCACAATTCGATGAACTGATCGGCACCGTTTCTCATGGAATTCTCATCACAAATTCGTGTTTTCGCCGGAAAATTGTCATTAAATTAGAAAAAAAATTTTTGTAGAAAAAGAAATCATTAAAAAAAATTTACAAATGAATTGATCATTTGATCGATTGATCGCTCAAAACGATTTACTTTTGGGACCGTTAATTCTATTAATTCTATTTGGATATTAAATTTTTGGTGTTATTTATAGAATTCTTTTCACGTTGAATGTCGTCAAGTGAAGCAATAAAAAAAATCAAATCTTGTTTGAGCATATTCTGTACTAATTGACCTAGCAATTTAAGACTTATATTTCGATTACACGAAAACAAACAAAACAGTTTTTAAATTATTTTTTAGCAATAATTTTTTGCAAATGTTTTCAATAATTTTTAGAATAAGAAGTTTTTTTTTTAAATTTTGAAGTTACATTGATGCTGTTGCAGAGGAGGAGATCGGAAAAGAAGTGGAAAAAAAACAATCAAACAAAACAAACACCAGTCAGCGTGCAATTACATTTTAAATATGAGACTAAATAAAACACAATTCTTGTTCAAAATGACAACCATCTCTTGTTTGTTCTTTCTGCGTCCACTTCGATTGGAGACGCTTGTGAAGGTGACCTGAAGTCACTGACCTCCGTGGGAGGATCCACAAAACGAAAAAAAATGCTGAAACGAATTGAAACGCCAAGATATTCATTCGAAAACATTTCCATTTTATTCATCACTTTTGAGAACTTGATTAAGCAAAAATTAATTATTTTTCTTTCATTAAATTAAAGGTAAGTGAAAGCACTGATTGTAAAAGCGCCCGCCACGGACGCACTTATTTGTAGAATTCGTGTTCTTGTTCGTCCTTCTTGATGTTGTTTTTGTAGCCCTTTTCGAAATCTTTGGCCAAAACGATGTAGCGATTCTCCCGCACCGCATGCATACCGGCTTCCTGGCAGATGGCGTTTATGTCAGCGCCGGAGATTTTATCGGGTCGAGCGACATAGTCCTCCAAGTCGACGTCCTCGGAGAGGTTCATCCGGGCGGTGATTGTGGAGAATACTAAACGTTTCTGTCGGCGATCGGGCAGCGGGAATTCAATTTTACGATCCAAGCGGCCGGGACGCAACAGGGCTGGATCCAAGGTGTCAGCTCGATTGGTGGCCATGATGACCTTGACGTTGGTGGTCTGATCGAAACCATCCATTTGATTGAGCAATTCCAGTAGAATACGTTGCACCTCGCGATCAGCACCGGTCTGAGCGTCGAACCGTTTCGTGGCAATTGCGTCGATTTCATCGATGAAAATGATTGCCGGAGAGTTCTCCTTGGCCAGACGGAACACATCGCGAACCATTCGTGGACCTTCACCGAGGTACTTTTGCACGAATTCCGAACCAACGACACGAATGAACGAGGCGGTCGTGTGGTGAGCGACCGCTTTGGCCAACATTGTCTTGCCACATCCTGGTGGGCCGTACATCAAGACACCGCGCGGTGGGTCGATACCGATCTGCTTGTACAACTCAAAGTGGGTCAATGGCAGCTCGACTGCCTCGCGAATCTCCTGCTTTTGCATGTCCATGCCACCAATGTCTCCGTACGAGACGTCCGGTTTCTCGTCTGGCTGCAACATTGAAATCGAACTGTCCGCTTCTGGTGGCAGCACATCGACCAAGGCGTTGCTGTGTTTGTGCAGAGCCACACTGGCCGATGGTTTCAACAACTCGCGATCGATGGTCGACAGAATGCGAACGTAGTAATTGGATCCGGTGGTTGAGCCAACGATGCCGGTGTTCTGAAAGAGTAAATGTGTCAGCGTCGGTCGGTGGCGGTGGTGGCTTATGGGCGTTTACCTGATCAACCGCTTCTAAGAACTGGCCAATCACCAGCGGCACCGACTGGATTCGCTTCACCTCCTCCTGCGCATGCAGGTACTCCTTCTTCAAGTTGCGTTGCTCATCCTTGATGTACTCCTCTTGCACCTCGAGAAACTCCAAGGTTTTTTGCAATTTCTGTTTGAAACGAACGAGAACCAATTGGAAAGTCGAAATGTTAGGTTAGGTTCGTTATGTGATTGACGTCTCAACTCGGATCAATTCCTTTCAATCTTCAACTCACCTTCAATTTAACATACAGATCCTCGGTGTCCAAATCCTCCAAGGCGCTGTGTGAGGTATCCTTGGCCGCCTTCAAATCTGCGATCTCATCCTGCAAGAACAAAGCCATTGAATTGTCGGAACAATGAGCTGAGCGTTTTGGGCGTTTTGAGAGTGAAATTCCATGGGGATTTCATTCACAATTGCCCTCTCCGTCGAATTCGATTGAAAGTCACTTCAAGTTCGTCGATTTACTCACTTTGTCGGGAATAATTGCTTCAATTTCAGCCATTGCGATTGTTCCGAATGATGACTTGTATTTATTTTGTGTATTTCGTTGTGTCTTGTTGTTCGGCGTGAAGTAGTCGATGTTCAGAACGCCATTTGCTGTACTAAAATTCTAGTACTTTTTCTAGCTGTCAATTTCAATGAAGAGCAAAGCCGAATAATTAAATAAGGTGAAGCACCGAAATGCAAATGATTTTGGGATGGACTCGACTCGCTGCACTCTTCTCATCGGCCGGCGAAATGATTGTTCAAAAAAGCTATTTTCTTTCCAATTTCAATTCATTTCAACTTTATTTCAATTCAAAAACCACAAATGCAATGCGAAAAACGCCCGAGATCGATCATTGGCACATCCCCCGAAGAGTTTATTGTTTAAATGTCGATGTCAGGACCGGCACCCACACCACCTTGGGCCTTCTTCTCCTGACCCTCAGTCCAGGCTTTCGCAATCATTCGCTTCATTTCCGGGTCGCCGGTGTCGTACATCTTCTTCATGATGTTCATCAGACCGCTGGATGGGTCGTCATTGTTCGACTCAACGCCTTCGGTCATGGACGACGCTTTCAAGTCGGCCAAACGTTTTTCCGTGGCCGTCAAATGGGACCAGGATTTGCCTGAAAGAATTCACATTCACTTTGAAGGTCATTGCTCATTGATTGAATGGCCAGGACTCACCTTCTTGCTTCTTCTTAGCGTAAATGGCGACCATGTTCGTTTTGACTTTGCGATAGCTCTTTTCGACATCGATCGCAAACAGTAGATTGTTGATGTTGAAGCGATGGTCTTTGTTTTGAACGTTTGCGATGCGAGCAACAATGGAATTGTCGGTGAAGGTGACCACAACGTTTTCCTCGCCCGCCTCCTGCGCGTTGTCCAATGTGACGAAGAGTTTGATGAACTTGTCGCTTTGATCCCAGGCGTAATTTGTGATTTCGCATTCGATGCGTTTCGACGCTGTGTTGTTTTGTGACGGTGAAGATGCTGGCTTGTCTTTCGTTTGTTCGGCCTTTAGTTGGGCGCGCAAGCTCACCAACTCCGTCTCGACTCGCTTCTTCTGCTGGGTGATGAAGTCAATGTTGCGTTGTCGCGTCAGGCGCTCCACCACGGAATTCAATTCTTCCAGATCCAATTGCAGCTGAGAAATAACGAGAAGAATTTTGAGCATGGTTTTCCTTCAGTTTGAGGTTAGCTCGAGACGAAAATATGTTCCTCATGTTTTGACTCATCGACGACGTTACCTCTTGGATTTTTTGATTTGCCATCGTAGTTTTGTTAGTTCTGGAACCTTTGGACGCTTTCGAAGCTCTGCTGAAGTTTGGATTTGACGCTTAGTTGATTTATTTTAGGTGACTGAGTTGAGCGTAAACAACCTTCTGTGAACGAAATGACAGAATGTGAATGATTGGGCGATGTACTAAAATGGTCTAAAAATGCATTTCGATCTTATGTTTTATGAATCGCGAATCTTATGTTGATTTGGGCGAGGAGATCTCGCCTACATCGGACTTCGATCATCACATGGATCTGGGTTGGCGAAGTATGTGCTTTCAGCAATGAGCAAATGAAATTGAATTGAAATTGAATTGTCGGAGACCCAAAAATTTTGTTTATTCGAAAATGCCGCAAAGAAAAACACAGAAGAACTGTCTTCAATTCAAGTCCAAACGAAAGAATATTTCAAGAATTTCTCCGTTAAAATACATACTGTTCTTCTATTTATCGTAAAAAGCTACGCGTTTCGGTATGACTAAAATTGAAGATAAATATTTAAAAGAAACAAAAATTAATTTCGAAACTCTTGGACAAGAGGCGATCGCGAAGGGAATCATCTCATTCGTTCATTTGCAGCGACGGCATATATTTTCTTTTGATTAATTTCTTTTATTGTTTTTGTTTTGATTTTATTGTACGGCGAGAAGTTGGCTGAGTGTGAGTGACAGCTGATTATTTGTTGCCTGCCAGTACTTTTGTCATTCCGTCTGTTCCTTTGTGGCGTAAAAGTGATAAAAGCGAAAATAAAAACTCAACAACTCACAAACGTGATGATTAAAGCCATCAAACTCGAAACGTAACAATGGAAAGTGTTGGTGATAGTTTCCTGGAGAGCGATGACGACGAATTACTGGCTGCGATGGAAAATTTTGAGCGCGACACCACCGAGGATGCTCAGCCAGCAGCACACAATGGACTCAGCAGTGATCATTCTCAGGCAGAAGTTTGGCAGGATTTCGCCTCAATGGAGCCTCAGCTGGAGCATTTGGATTGTCTGAGATCGAAATTTGGTCATCAAAACTTCAAAGGAAGACAATGGGAGATAATCCGATCTTTAATTGTGGATAAGCGCGATAGCTGCGTAGTAATGCCGACGGGCTACGGGAAATCGCTTTGTTTTCAGTACCCATCCGTGTATCTGAACGGCATGACGCTGGTGGTGACGCCTCTTATCGCGCTGATGCAAGACCAGGTGAATGCTTTGGAAGTGGCTGGAATTAAAGCGTGCTTGCTGGGTACCGCCCAGGGAGACAAGAGAATAACACAACGCATTCTCGACGGTGATTTTCGATTGGTTTACGTCAGTCCGGAGTATCTCAATGGCTCCGTTGGACGGCAAATGCTTATTGATTTGCATAGGCTGAAACGTGTGACGCTGATCGCGATGGACGAGGCGCATTGTATCAGCCAATGGGGACACGATTTTCGTGTGGATTATCGGAAGTTGGGATACGTCCGTCAGTTGCTTCCGAATGTGCCGATTTTGGCGGTGACCGCGACCGCCACCGCTGAAGTACGGCTAGACATCACGGCGGTCCTAGGAATGGAAGACCCTCAAGTGATATTCGCCGGAGTTGATCGACCCAACTTGGAATTCATCATCCAACCAAAGTCCCTTCCCCATTTGGATCTTTTTCCCATCCTTCGAGGAGCTACCGGAAGTATCATCGTCTACGTTTTGCGTAGATTAGAAGCTGAGGAGATCGCGGAGATGATCAGAAACAATGGATGGCACTCGAAACATTATCATGCTGAAGTTCCGCTCCAGGAGAGAACTCAGATTCTGCGGGAATTCATTCAGGATAAGCTCAAGATTATCGTGGCCACGATTGCATTCGGAATGGGCATTGACAAACCGGATGTACGCTACGTCATCCATTACGGTGCTTCAAAGAACCTCGAGACATATTATCAGGAGGTGGGTCGCGCTGGTCGCGATGGCCTCCCATCGAAGGTGATAACATTCTTTGAACTTGATGACTTCAGACTTCAAGAATGGTTCATTACTGAAAACCCCAAGAAAAAGCCCTGCAAGATGATCGTCGACTACTTGAGAGGGCTCGCTGCCAAAATGAGAGACTTCATTTATTCCACCAAGTGCCGACGGTAGGACGATTAATAGCGTCACAGAGACGGCGGTCTAATATCAGCTCTCGTTTCAGCTCAATCATCCTGAAGTACTTTGATGACCAGAAAGAAGTGTCGCCCAGACCAAATTGCTGTGACAATTGCACCCTTGGCGTGAGTGATTGGTCGTTGAGTCGCCTTTACGAGGAAGTAGACGACGCTGGTCTGCACAATGCAACTGTGGATGCGATGCGATTGCTGAAGGTGGCGGATCTCGTCCAGGGTCCAAAGGACATCACCATTAAAGTTATACTCGGGAAAGGATGCACGGCAACGGGAAACTTCCGTCACGACTCTCTCTTCGGGAGTGGGAGCTCGAAGACAGATGTCTACTGGGGACTGTTGTTTGATGAATTGAAAACTCATGGGTTCCTGGAGCGAGTCGAAGAAACGAACAACTTGATACTTTCGTCGGCAGCCCGCACGTGGGTGAATGCCGCGCCAACACCTCCACTGCTTCTCAAGGCGGACGGTCAGATGTATGTCTTCTTCACGAAGAAGCCCGGAACACCGTTGACTTCGCGACCGATAACGCATAGTTCGACCATTGCCACTGCATCCACATCCTCAGCTGGGCTTCCGCAAGTCATCAATAGAGCTCAAACTGTCGACCAGGCCAAGCTGAAGACAATGCTGTATGCCATTCGCCGGGAACTAGCCAACGTAAACAATTGTATGCCCTTTTCGGTTGCGTCCGACATCGCAATCAATCAAATGGCCAATTTGAAGCCAAGCAACATCGATGAATTTCAAGCGGGTCGCCTGGATGGCTTTTCGACAGCGAAAATACAGAAATTCGCTCCCAGTTTCGTGAATGGGGTCGTTCGCTTTCGGGTAAGTTCCTTCTCTGCCAGACGTTGAAGATGGATGATTGACTTCTGATTTTGTTTTTCTTTTGACTTTCAGAACGGCGAACTGTCAACGGTCAACATTCTGCGGAAGAATCCATTGACCACATCGCAGCTCACAGTGAATGCTGGTGATCGGCATCGAATGCTGAAGCTTATTCAAAGAGACCGCAGTTGGACCGAAATTATTCAAGCATTGAACATGCCGAAGGAGCGAGTTCTGTCTCATATGCTTCATTTCATTCGAACTGGCGAGGCCATCACAAAAGAAAACCTTCTGCAGTTCAGTGGATTGACTGAAACGTCATTCGAACGCATCGCAGAGGGTTATGACGAGGTATGGCAATTGCGTCGTGACCCCGTCGGACAAGTGACAGACGACCAAATCGAATTGGTGTTGGCGTTCGAGCGAACGCGAGGTCACTTGGAGCAACTAAACGTGCCATATTTGGAGCCCGGCGGGGATGTAGCCAAGGCTGATCGGCTGCTGATGCCTGCTCTACGGTCGATGCCGCAACTATTCGAGCCTCCCCCGCCTGGAACTGCAAACGATCCGAGACTGAGAGCCGTTCCCAATGAGCTGGCTTTGATGAATTGGTTTCAACAGCAACTTTGGTGGCCAAACATTTGGGGATTCGATGAATACGATGACGATGAATATCAGGACATGTCGTATGAAGAGGTCATGACTGATGACGAGGAAATGGAATCCCAAGAAGAAGAAGAAGGAGATGAAAATGGTGATTCACCGGAGGACATTAGCGATGAATCAATGTCTCTTGAAGGAGAAGAGGCTAGTGATTCTTCAAACATGACTGATGACGAAGTGGAGAGTCAAGTCGAGGTGAATCCACCGTTGGATAGTCAACCAGTCAGACGGCCACCGTTTCGAGTGGCATACAACATTGGGGATGATTCCGAATCGGAAGATGAACTTCTGAACTCCGCCATGGACAACTTCGAATCGAGTTCTGCCTAAGCGCCCTCAACCCCTCGCCTCACCGTGATTTCCTCCAAATCTAACCATTGTGATTATCAGACCTCGCAGTTGTATTTTGAATGAAAAAATACTCTCTCAAGCGACAGAGATCTCAACATTGAACAAATTACAAAGATTTTATATTTTACATTATATATTTTGTCTTATTTCTACTCCTCAAATAAATTTTGTATTTCTTATAATAACTCGCTCGATTTCTAGTTTGAGAAGGCATTTCCTTTCCAGCTCGACTAAACTTACTAATTCCAGGCTGGCCTCTAGTGACCGATTCTTCGAAATGTCAAGATTGCTCAGTGTGAGTTTCTGACCAACAGCACGTTCATGCGATAAAACCTCATTACAAAACCGCATCCCGGAAATTCAACGTTGATAATCGCTTGATCAAGATGCAGAATAAAATGAACGAGGCGACAATACCGCGAGACCTAAAGGGGACAAGCGATAAGTCCGCTACGCTAATCTGTGTTCAAAATGAGATTGGAGAACGATATAAAACGAAGCCACGAGTCACTGTCGAGTCACAGAGCGTTCGTAGAATTTCGCAATCGTTTGAAAAATCAGATCGTTTTGTTCGAGAAGCCACTTCGATAGAAAAATGGATAAGAAAATTGTGATCATTGGTGCTGGAGCGGCGGGCATAGCTGCTGGCGTGAAACTGATTGAGAACGGCTTCACTTCGGTGGTTTTGCTGGAAGCCGAGAACCGCCTCGGTGGGCGTATCAATACGGTGCCGTTCGGAGGGGGCGTGATCGATTTGGGCGCCGGATGGTGTCATGGTCAGAAGGATAACGCCGTCTACGAATTGGCCAAAGACAAAGACCTGTTTGAATCGGACACGGCTCGCTTCGGAGGAATGAGCGCAATTCGTTCGAATGGTGAGGTCGTCCCAGCTAGCCTCCATACCAAAATGATGACGCTCCACACGAACATTCTCGAAATGGATGAGATAACGGATTACAAAGGATCTCTCGGGGATTTCTATGTTGACCAGTAAGTTGCGGAGGACGTTAGCAAGCGGAATGAATGGAAACGCATTTATTTTCAGGTTCAACAAAGCGATGGAAACTCCTGAATTTGCAGATGTTGATCCCGATATTAAGACAGAGTTTCTCGATTTAGGAAAGAAAAAGGAGGAAGGATTAGATGCGGCTGACTCTATTTTTGAACTGTCAAGTTCAAAATTTGATCAATTCTGGGTATCAGAAGGTGATTTCGAGCTGAATTGGAAGGACAAAGGCTACAATATCCTATTCGATTTGTTGACTGTGAGTTGCTCTGAGCGGTTTTGAGTTATCGCCTTCTCATCTGTTCAAATCGTATTCGGAAATTTAGAAAAAGTTCACAAATCCTGAGAACTACATCCACATCGAAGACCACGTGCGCCTGGGGCAGGAAGTAACCAAGGTCTCATACCAAGTTGACCAGACCGATGCCCTCACCATTCAGATCGAATGCGCGGATGGTTCAACGCACGATGCGGATCACGTGATTTGTTCGATGTCGTTGGGAGTTCTGAAAGAGCGTCATGAAGCGCTGTTCAGCCCCCGGCTGCCCCAGAAAAAGATCGACTCGATCACCGGCATGGGCTTTGGCGTTGTAGCCAAAATACTGCTAGAGTTCGAGCAGCCCTTCTGGCCGGAGAATTGGAATGGCTTTCTTGCATTGTGGAAGGCCGATGAATTGACAGCCCTGCATGAGCAGCCCGATAAGAAATGGTTGGTGGATGTGCCCGCTGTATTCACGGTAAATCGGCAGAAGAACCTCCTCTCCGCATGGGTCAACGGAGCAGGAGCTCGTCAAATGGAGGAACTGTCCGAGTCCAAGGTACAGGAAGGTTTGCTGTTTCTGCTACGAAAATTCTTGAAGGACTGGACGATTCCCGAGCCGCTGCATCTGAAAAGGTTTGTCCGAAGGATTCCAGCCTCACGTCAACTCACAACTCCCTTCCTCTTCAGGTCCCAATGGTACTCCAACCCGCATTTCCGAGGATCGTACACGCATTATGCGCTGAAAGGAGACGCACTAAACGCCTCTACCCACGCCCTTGCTGAGCCCGTGAGTGACGCACGAGATCAACCAATCGTACAGTTCTGCGGCGAGGCGACCAGCGAGCATCATTTCTCGACAGTGCACGGAGCCGTCGAAAGTGGATGGCGCGAGGCAGACCGCCTCATCAGTCTCTACAAATGAGTCGTCTCAACCACCTCGATCTCAAGTGGGCCCATCAATCCCACACACGAATTACAACTCGTTTAATCGCCAGCCATCCGACCGGCCATAAAATTGTCATAAAAATAAAAAAAATAAAAGTGCCCGTAAGGTGCATTCCGCACTGCAGAGTTCGGACCATCATCGAAATTCTCATCATTTTCATTTTGTATTGCGGTGGTTATGGCGATCGTCAATCACCGCTATCCCAACCCAATACCGTTATCGCACGCGGCTGCATCGTATCGACTGCGGCCTCTCAGCGTTTTCGTGCGCGGCAAAGTGAAAATACGCGCTGACGCGCAACGATAACAGCAACGGTGTTCGCCCAATGTTTTGCAATCGAAATAAAAGCATTTTTGCATCGCATTCATTCGACAATTTCGTTTTCATTTTCGTTCGACGGCAATTTACGGTGATTCACGTCGGACACACGGCATTGGTGCAATCATTAAATCGAGACGAAATGAACGGAATTCTCGGAAAGACAACGACAATTTGGAATGGGCCAATGCTCATTTGGACGTTGCTCAACTAATTGAGATGATTTGCTGCAGATTTTTAGAGAATTGGCAAGGCATTCCGCAAGCAATGGTCCGACTGAATCGAGTGGAGAAGGAGAAGGAGACGTCCAACATCTCATCCAAACCGCCGTCGACAAATATTTGACGATCAAATGGTCAGTTTGTGTCCGCACACTGACTTGTTTGTCCAAGAATCACAGAGCAACGCGTCAAACAGCTGTTTTCACATTCGCTTCGCAAACATTCCATTCGAAATTGTTGACAAACAACGAATCTGATCAAAGCGTTGCGTTGAGTTGCGCCAAGTATTCGGCTGCGACGTTGCGCCATCGTACGCACAGCGTTGACCAGTTTACACAGTTTGAAATTGAAAGTGCGTTCTTCGGTTCGAGAGCAAGATGAGATGACTCTTCCTGTTCAAACAACTATCACCGAGCTCCCCATCGTCCCTTCCATTTTCAAGGTGAACCTTGAGCTGAATGCAGTGCGTCGAGAATCGATTCGGAAACTGATTGCTGATTGGCGTCACGTTGATTGAACTCTGCCATGCGGAACACCAGCTTCGTGTACCGTTGCTTGTTTACTTTGGTCGCAAGACGTGATTGTGACCGCTCAACGCATTTCCGCGTGCGTTATGACCGTTCCGTCAATCAACTCGCGCCTTTGTTACGCATCACCTTCGTCGCTAATGAGCGGCTTCGTTACGTTTCTCCGGCTGACCTTGCGGCTCAAATCGATTTTAGTTGGTTCTCCGGCCTGCCTGCCCGACCAGCGCATTCCTTTCACGGCTCATCTCGCAGCTCGAAGAAAAATAATATCGAACAGCGTCGTCTCGACTGAACGTTGACCCGATTCGCCACAATGCATGAATTAAAACAAACTTTCTTTTTTCCGAAATCACTCGAATCACTCGAATCGGTGGCCCATCTAATTCACAAATCCGCTGCCATTGTCGGAAAAAAAAACCCACCAAAGTCTTTTTTTTCTGCAATTTTGCTGATTGCTTTGCGAAATGCGATGTGGCAACGCGATGATTTACGACACGGATCGTTCGATGCAATTGAGGACATTTGAATGATCTACCGCTGGTCTGCATTCGCATGCAAAGCATGTTGCTTCGTCGCTCACATTCGCATAAGAGTTGCAGGTCTCGCCTCGTCAACAAGCGAGCCTCGGTCACAGCGAAGGCCATCCCGAGCATTGGATTGACTGCGAGCCAATTAAACACCGACATTCAGCTGTAAAAGCTTAGCTAGCCATTTGTCGTCGAGCAGAAAATGAATAGGTTCGCATCGCATCGATCGCCTGAATGGAATGGCAAACGGCAATGAATCGCAACAAAACTCACGTCCAACGACTGTCAAATCATCAGCCAGAGCAAAAAGAAAATCACAGAAACCTTTGGCCGATTCGCTTCAGCAGCAAATGGAAGCGATCGTCACAGAGCGACCGTGTGCCCGTTCACCACATTGCAATCGTCACAGCAGCAGCAGCGAACCGAACATCACCAGCAGCCACACCACTTGCCATCAAATTCAATTCAACAATTTCCAGTCGTTTATTTGCTGCCAGTCGATAAAGTTGGTTGTTTGTTGCGTTCGTTTCGATTCGACCGAGAAACGGCAACGAAAGTCGTAGCGTTTTTCGCGAAAATTTGCTTTTCAACACAATTTTTCTGAGTGAAATGTTCGTTTTTTGAGCCGATCAAAGTTTAGTTGTTGCTTGTGAAATCGTTTGAAGGTTTTTGAAGAAATTTCGTCGAGAGTTTTGCGGAAGTGAAGTTGAAACAAACAATTCCAAAATGACTACATTGTCGCATCCGTTTTTGGGCAACGCTGGGCCCCTGGAGATGACGACCGAACAGCAAAAAGATGTGGACGAAGTGTATCAATGGTAAGCGTTGCGCGTCACACCGTCGAATCGTCAATCGGCTCGAGTAAAAGTAATTGAACTCTTGCGGAACTTTCTATTTCGTTTCGAGATCGGCCTACGGGCTCGCAATGCGTTCGCCGTTTCGTTTTCGTCACTTGCTTTGCAATGGAAAACGCGCGCCAAATGAAATGGAAACCGAATTGGTTTTTGTGTCGT
>JANSTV010057634.1:0-12592 GCA_027564135.1 Lestremia cinerea | reverse complement strand
TTAATTTATGATTGTTCGTTTTGTGTTTTGTTTCTTCGGTTTCGTCTTTTTGCTTTCAAGTCGGTCGGTCGGTCGGTCGGTTGGTCGGTCGAGCGGATGATCGGTTCGCTGGTATTTCTCACACAGCCGGAGCATTCGATAGTCGGTATTCACGCATTAATGTATTGTGCGCTTGTTTGGTCTGACACACCACCGCAATCCAATACGATTCGGTTGCTATCGATGTGCGCCATTGTACTGCTTTGTTTATGTGTTGCCGAACCGAATGGGACGAATGTGCGCACGACGTCATAAGATTATTTATTATTGAGTCAGTCCAATGAACAGGAACGCCTAAGTTGTAGTCGCTTCGCCTCAATCGCATAGCCATTGTGATGATGATGGTGGTGGGTTTTGTTTGTTGTTTCGATTTTGAATCTTGCCATTGTGTGTGTGCGCACACTCGTCTTCAAGTTTTTCTTCGATAGAGATTCGAAAAATCTTGCGTTAATTCTTTCGACAGACGCACTCCATTTTCAAGTGGTCAACGAAACGAATGAATTCTGCTCTGATGTCATTCGCAGTTGTGATGCCAACAGACAACATGTGGTCAGGATCAGGAAGTCTAGCAAGCGTACAAGGCTCTGTTTGGAAAAAAAAAAACAAAAAACAAAAAACAAAAAACAAAAAACAAAAAAGCAAACCCCTTTGATCGATCGAGCTCAAACGCAAATATTTGTCTTTTCATTCCAATAATTCATATCGCGAACAGTCATGCGATGATTCAAGTCATTATGCGGAATGTAAATAAAAGCAATTGCCAATGTGCGTCTCTCATTAACGGTCGTGCACTTCAGCAAGGCACTGTTGTTATTGTTGATGTGCAGAGTCTGCAAAACATCGGAGACTGACCTTTTAGGTGGTCGCGACTCGCGAGGCTTTGAGCTGAAACCTATCAATAGTTGTTTTGCCGCACTAACGCCATCTGTGACCAAGGACGTACGACTGACGACAGCACGTCGCAGCCAACGCTCACAGATGATATCGTTTCCCTGCCAAATAATAAAGACTGAAGTCAACAGGATAGTTCTGACTAAAGATTTCGAAAGCGATAATGATTGAATCGACCATCGCCTCCAATTATAAGCGAGTCGCCAAAAATCACTTCGAGGCAGTTGCTCAATATGTAGCCAACTTCATCGCAAACATTCGTGACATTTCAAAGTAAAGTATCATCAACGATCAAGGGAATGGTGCAATTTTGGACGACCGAAGATTGATTCTGAAGCAACTGAGAACCAACATCAGATATCACTTGAGTTGAAGCAGCAGGTGCAAGAATATAAGATTTAGTTCAATGAAAATGAAATCGGAATATTGGCGGAAATTTGATTCTCGATGTGCTGGTTGTGGAATCATGCAATCGCCCACGAATACCGGTATTTTGTTTGCGAAAAATTCAGCTGTTGCCGACGACAAAAGTTATCGGGACTTTCGTCAACTTGCATCAACCCGGAAAGTCAAATAAGAAGCGACAGCAGATGTGTCAAACAACGGCTGTGCCAAAAACCAACAGAGCCTTGTGCAAATATTCGAATGGAATGCTGTCGTCAGAAGCCGACCTGCCATAAATAGGCAGAGCAATCCGAAAGGTGGACCAATTCTGGTATCTGCTCGAATCAGATGATATATCTATGGTTTTACTTCATCTATTCGCAAAGATGTTCGTTCGTTGCCACCATTTTGTTCAGATGAAGTGGCTTCTCCTGGGATTGCTGCACTTTGCTTTGGCTCAGTAAGTGCGAGGACTCTTTCATACGCCAGCAACTTAATGTCAAAACGTTTCAGCGATAACGTCCATGGTGCGACGGATCCTGCCCAGCGGAGCATGTCAGTGTCAGACGGCTCACAATTGCATCGCCACCGAAGCCTGCATGTAGCCGAACTGAGGCGATCACAATCTGCCAGTCCAGTGTATCGACACCACCGGGCAAGCCCTCCTGGTTTCCCTTCATCGGAACCTCCATCACCAAGTATACCCAATGCAGATCTCAGCTCTGCGTATCCTTCCGAGAGTACGTTTTTCCCCGAAACCACCCCGATGTTTCAAATGCCGAGTCCTCATCATCACGTCAAACTTCCGACATGCGACGAGTAATAAGCAAAGCTTTCGGTCAACTTTCAGAATCTTTGTCAACTTTTTATTCCATTGCAGACTTCCAGCGCTCCTGCGAAACATCCACTTCGATATTCAAGAGTGCAAGTAAATCAGACTTAGTTTTTAATTGTCAATCCGTGCTGATGAAACCCCCCATTCCATTCCAGAGAATTGACCGTTGATCCCACTCCTGTTGAAGACAATGATGATGACGACGATGAAGACGAAGACTGTCCAGTATTTGCACTCGCACGAATGATTGGTGAAGATCCCCAAGAGTAGGTTCATCTCCACGTCTAATGTACAGCTTGAATGCAATGAATGCTTTCCTCTTTCAGCGAGGCAGCCTATGTCTATTGGACTTTCCTTATCCAGTGTACGAGCCAACCTAATCAGTACGATCCTCTCAATGTTTCCCTTTCCATTCCGAATTAAGCCCGAAATCTCTTCCGCAGTTTGACTCCGAAAGGTTGGGAAAAAGTTCAAGCCATAACAGCGGAGCCTCCATCCGATTTCCCAGGCCTTAAAGATCCGATCGCATCGCTTCATTTGATAGCAACGAATAAACTGCACCAACCGAAGATTCTATCGTGAGAGCCTCATAGATGCCAGTCTTACCAGAACGTTTTTGTTGTTGAGGCAAAGTGTTTCAAAATAAAATTCAAGTGAACCAATGAATCGTCTTTCAATCAGTTTCAAATGCTCGGCGCTAGTTACGAGAAGAGGCTCCGACTTGCCGGCCAGCAAAACACCATTACTGTCTCGCGCCAATTCAAAGTGGCCGAGAGAAGGTCTATCAATGCAAACCGAGCCACCAAAGCAATTTCGATTGTGTTCAATCATTGAAGGAGACGGTAAAGACCAACGAGAGCCAAGAAAAATGGAAAACCACCACACACACATACACACATATACACGCACACACTCACACATCAGTGTGTTGATGGCTTTTTACTCATCGTGAACTTCGTCATCGCAATTGGCGGTATGCCACCGTCATCACACAAGCATATCCACTCGTGTTGGCCACTTTACCACTTTTATTGTGTGGTGTGTGTTTTTTGTCGCTCGTGCGGTCTTCTTTCGTTTTGATGTCGTTTATCACTAGCGATAAAGCAAGAACAAAAACAACAACAACAAATACAAAAACAACAACACCGACCACATCGACGGCTTTCGTCGATGCCACAACCGCCATTAGCATAGTCATTGGATGTAGGGATAGACAACTGACTAGACCCTCATTGTTTTCCAATACACCAGCCTCTAATGTTTATTAACTGCTGATGGTATTATTGGAGCAACAAACGTGCTCGCGTTAAGTTTCAACGAAGAAAACACATTTTTCTTCTTCGTTCATTCGATGGTTGTTGTTTGTTGTGTGTCGATTCTTATGGTGTTGGTCGTTCGTTCGGTTGTTTGTTCATTTGTGTCTTTGCAACTTCGTGACCTGCTGCTGTTGCTACTGTCACTGACGGTCGTCATTGGCTGGCAGAGGCTAATTCAGTGATGACATCCGTTTATTCACAATCGAATAGAATTGTTCATCAAATATTTTGTGGCTGCGATTGACGTCGAGTGTGAGTGTGCATTTGTTTTGGTGAATTTGCGAAATATTCCGGATCGAACGGAAAACCGGGAGAAAAACGATAAGAAAAACTGAGAATAAAAACAATAAATAGAATCCGTGAATATGCCGCATTGTTTTGGCCAGTGATTGAATATACAACCATTTTACGCGCTAAACATTTCAACTACATCTCTTTTCCTCTTTCTCTCTATCTCTTTCACTCTCTCTCTCTCCCTTTCTTTATTTTCTTTCGCTCTTTTCCTCTCTCTCGATAAAATCAATGTAGAAATACCACGCATTCAATCACCAAAACGAAAACCAACCAAACAACAAAACACGGAACTTATCTCGCCGAATAACATTTGTCGATTCGATTTTACCCATAAGAGCGACACATCCATTGTAATTGGCACAATTGTTGAGGAGAAACCCATCGGCTATCGCCCTTTGTCAACTATTTCGCTGACTGATTTGTCGGTGATTTCAGTTTCGTTTCAACGTTGTCTTGGGCCGTGCATGGCAGTGTTCCTCGTTTCCAATTGTCGGTCCCATTGACCACGGAGCATCGATACACCGATATTCGGCAAACGAATGAAAAGAAAAAAAAAACAATTCAATCGATATTGAAACGGACCACAAGCCCAACTAAACGAAGAAAATCGACGGAAGGAGCAAGGCACAAAGTGAAGAAGATGTTTCCACATGCCACGTGTGTGTGTGTCAAAAAACATAAAGATAATAGCTGCAATCGAAGTGTAGAACAACAACAACAGCAACAACAAGTCGAAAAACAACAACAGTGGATACTTTATGAACAAACTGGTCTCATTACATTTGATGTATTATCATCCCAGAATGTGGCTGCCATTCTCGCCAAAGAGAAACGAACGTGTAATGGATTAAACATCAATCAGGTGAGTGAGTCATTCTCGTACTGTTGTTTCATACAAATACATATTTAGGTTTGTATGTGTGTGAATGTGTACATGTGTGTGTGTGCGTCAGTGTGTCTGCTTGACTATATGACGATTGGAAAATTTCCCCAAAAATTTCCGTGGAAAATTATGATAGCCGCAACCGAGACACTCTCACACAGAAGCACCGAAATTTCGTTCCTTAGGCATGCTGCCTTTGTGTGTGTGTACGTTTGCGCAAAAAAACGTATTCAATTTGTTTGGCCGAAATTGTCTGTGCCGATGGGTTGATCGTTTGGTTTCATTCTGTCTCTGCTTGGTTTGCCGAAGATGTATTGTTTGTTTGGGCAGATTCCAATTTCGATTCGGTTGTCACTCGAGCGACGAGTGAATATGAATGAAGCATATCAAGACCAGAGATCCCGGCGCGTACAAGACCTTCGAATTAGGACACCGATCTGCATGCGGATATGTATTCATTATGTGGAGAGTACGATATGCTAAGCACAAAGTCTATTGACGCCATCACAAGGGTTGATGCCGTTTGGACGAGGACTTGTCGTGCCACCAAGAAAGCAGAAACGTGCTCGTCCTAGTGCACCAGTTTTTTTTCTCCCCGTCGATTTTCAAATCCGTAGAAAACAATCGCAAACTATCGATTCGTGCTCTGACAAATGGAATGACGCTGGATGACAACATTCTCTCTGCAAGTGGCCACTTTCCAATGGCGAGAAAACGGTGTCAATTTTTTCCGCTCTTTTGTTTTGCTTTTGTCTTCGACGCTTTCGATAGTTTTACCGCTGAGAAAACGTTTCGATGGTGATTGACGTCGCTCGCACCCGATAGCGAGATTCGCATATTAATATTCATGAATCTCATCAATACTAATAGTTGAACTCAACTAGCTGAACAACTACGTGGGGTATTTGGCGTGTGAACGCGGCGAGGCATTTTACATCTCGAGGAACATGAACAGTTTTGCATGAGCTTGGTTGAAGATTGTCGGTACAGACGTGACAGGAGTGGTGGTGATGATGGCGGTGGCGGCGGCGGTGGTAGCGGTGGTGGTGACGCTCACGGGTGAAATAACGGCAATGCTTGGGAAGAACAAGGTCGTTTCAAGGCAAAAAATCTCATGCATAAATTCTGTCATCAAATATTTATGAATTAGATGGAATGCCTGATATCTCAATTAATTACCGAAATATCGCAGGCATTCCGGGTTCGGCGGCAACAAACACAGAAACGGTACATTTGCAGGCCTGATTAAAGCGTTAAAAACCGACTTAATCTTTCCCAAAATAATGTTCGAGGCAATTATGCATGAGCAAACATATGCGTAGATGATGAGGGTATGTGTGAGTGTGTGTCATCCGATTGGTGGAGAGGCATCAACCATTTCAGCATCAGCCTTACTCCAATTCCCATGTCATCAATTGCGCATAGTGTTAAAGCGACGGCCTCAGCCGCCTCGTTTATCACAATCCTTGAGCATCCTGACTGTTGACAGTAGGGTGAACATGGCAACGTTAAGCTGTTAACTTCCGTATATTTGGTCTGTGTTAGTGCGTGTCTCATGTATGCAACTCCAGCGAAACACAATCGACAATGTCAAATTCATTTTCATCGAGCCATTCAGAAAAGAAAATGAGCATTCCATTTGCGAACCACAATTTTAATCCGCCTAATTCCATTCAAATTGATGATTTTATTTTTCGCAAATGAATTATTCATACGCAAATTGATTCAACCAAGATAATTTAAGGTCGCGGCAGTGAAATGATTCATGCTGGCATTTGGCGGGAGGGAGAGGTGGGTCGAACTAGGTCGGGTCGAGTCGAGTCGAGTCAAGTCGTGTCGTGTCGGGTCGTGTCGGGTCGTGGCGGGTCGAGCTAGGCAATGTATATTTCTTCCGACAGAATCACCTGTCACTTGTCACCCATTTACCGTTCATCTCAAGTCAATCCAACTCCGAGCGGAAAACGAAAGCCCACGGCGACTTTTCCATCGACGTCATTCCTCGCGAATCGCTGATCGCTCGGGTTTCCTTTGAATTTCCAACTACGGCTTTTTTTAATTTTTGCATTCATTGCTTGCTGAACAACTTTTGATGTTGTTGTTGTTGTTGTTGTTGTTGTTGTTGTTGTTGCTGTTGTTTGTTGTCCTAGAAATGGAGCGAAATAACGAGGATTCCAATCCTCGTTTTGTTTTGCGTACAAAAGGCACTGAGCGCATTCAAGCTCGCTTTTCATTTTATTCTCGGAAAAATGAAATGAAATATAAAAATAAAATTAAATGAAAGAAACGCGAGAAAATTTAAAAATAACCAAGCACCAGACTGAGGTATTCGTGCAAACATGCCCATTAATTCTAATCTTCTTATGTTTTTATAATTTCTCACAAGTTTTCTATTTGTGAAATGAAAGCTTTTCTGGCCCCGAAAATCATCCGAATAAAGTTTGAGCGGAATTTGCAGGAATCGCAAGTACGATGAAATATGATGAACTCTGCGAAATGTCACAATGTTTATATATGGACGGATGATGGCAATTGTCTCATTCACCCGTAGCTCACGAACAACTGGTCGTCTTTTTTGATGGTACGCAGGACGATCCCAACTATTTTAGAACCCTGGAATTCAGAGCCGATGTTTGGTGCGCAGGAATGGTTGAAGACACCGAAAATGTTGTAAATCGCCGCCGCAAATGCGTTCTGTTACTGATTGAAAAGTAGCTCCGATAAAAACTCTTTTTCTGGGTGGGCTTGAGAATGGCGAACAATTTCGGTGTTTCTCTCTTTATTCTTCATTCTCGAGAATCTTGACGTTCCTTGTATATCAGGGAATGGTGCGTAAGTCAGTGTTCATTATTTCGGGTGTAATTGATTGGTCGTTGTGATAATGGCGTGTCTGGGAGTCATTCAGGTATGCTTCGAATAATACAATTTTAGTTGAAAATTAATCAAACAATTCAAGTCATCATCTGCGATAATTGGATAGATTAGGATAGAGGATTAATAATTGTTTTCTTTCCGTTTTTCGACGAAGGAAATTTGCTCTTGCTCTAGTCGATTGATATCATCATCCGGTTCGGTCGGAGGCAATATTGACCGAGTGTTCGATCATCGTTTGGATTGTCGCAAAGACGGATTTGACTTCCGCAATATGACATTGACCATTTGCCAAATCACATGAAATCCCGTCAAAGACGCAACCTTCCGACATTCCTTGGTCGAAAACTTACAGAACAAAGTAGGTCATGCTTTGACTAGACGATTTTCCTTTCCATCGAGAACCACGTCATCTTACTTTGAACTATGAACCGAATTAGAAGTATTTTCGAAACGAGATGGATAGCCCAATAGCTTCGAAAGAGAATGAAGAAGAGAAACAATGAGAGAAGCGAGCTACTGGGAAACGCATAAGATGGACATTTCAATATGTGAAAAATCACAAGTGCCACTCGATGCAAATGCTAATGTTCATCATTCGACGGCTTAATCGCAAAACAATATTTCCCAGCAACAATTATCTCGTCGATGTGACCTAAGAAGGGCTCCTTCGGTCCCGCTCAGTTGTCCTTAGTCATCTAAAGTCGTCGATAGTCACCTTGTAAACACAAGCGTCCCATGAGCTTAGCTAAACATGTCTCCGCCGGCTGTGAGAATCGAAAGGTGCGTGCGAAACGCTTCAACTGATTAAAATCGCGTACGGATCGACGCGGACACAACGGAAAATCGCTTTTCATCACATCCACCGTTGATTCGCCATCGTGGAACACTTTTTTTCTCGATACCGTTTCTGTTATCAAACATTGATTGTACGATAATTTTAGTAGAAAATTTGTGCGTTCACCGCATTTCAGATGGAGTTTCCCAGACCGAAAAGACTTGACATTTAGCGCACGTACATCAATTATATCGCATTCATATCAGTGTCATGGATAAATGGATTATCATTATTTCACGAAAACACTCAATTTATATTGAAATATATTACGTCGGAGACTAGCAAACGGTTTGATTAAAATTCCATGCGACCTGTAATGACTGAAAGACTATCGAAAAGCTTATTAAAATTCATCGACAACTGACAAAATTTACTGCTCGCAAATCATAAATCCAATAACTAATGATTCAGCTCTGGTAGTCTTGGCTGATCCGTTCGTCGATCGATCGGAGTGACATTCAGTCAGTCATATCGTTTGTTCACACCATTTGATGGGGCATGAGGCGAACCATGCATCCTCTGCTGGACTGATGACCTCTGCAACATGGGGCGCATGACAATATTGACTCAGTCATTGCATTCTCCAGCTCGAGGAGCTCCGCCGACGAATGTACACCGCCTCAATAATTAACTTTTCAAATTTGATGAATGTTTACGCATACTCTCGAGCCAAACAATTCATTCGCTCAAGACAATGGTGAATCGAGTGAAAAGGTTCTTTCTTCTTCTGATTTCAATTTTGACTGCAAACATCCAAATCGCATCAAGCAAAAAGCTTTTATTTTAAATTGGAAATATTTCTTTTCACCCGCGCTCATATCGAGACTGTCTCACTAAGTGACAAACACACCAGCCACCACATTGCGAAGCCAAAACGCTTGCAACTCGTTGGTACTGAGCTCCATTCTTGCGGTAAGCCGAAATGACGCGACGGGAATCCAGTCGATCGACTCAAGTTGAAGTTGAAGGAGGCAGAGGGATCGAAGGAGAATTGTCGTGCCTTCTCCTCCAACAGATGAATTGTTCGTCCTTTGCGGATATTCTGCATTCGGTAATTACTTTTGAGGTCCAGCGTTTATCAGTCCAGTAGTTCAATACAATACTGATTGCCTCGTCCGAGCAATGCTTCATTTTTTCGAAAAAAAAAATGGAATTTGAAGCAAAAAAAGGGAAAAAATCACAGCGTCTCGTATTTGGCGCATTCAAAACAAACAATTATCACCCGAGTGTACACAATTTATTTATTTCTGTCTGTTTATTTGCCACTTTTCGTTATTTTCACTTCCGTTATCATTCCAAACAAGTCCCCCAACTAAGACATTAATTAATTACTTCGTTGAAGTTGTAACTGGCTTTTAGAAAAATTAAAATGAAGGCAAGAAAAACGACGAGGCATATTCGACGGCAATGGGTGATAACGAGATAGAACGAGGAATGACGAATACTGACGACAAAAGGCGACGGAAGCCAAAGACAATGAGCGACGAGCGCTTGTTGTTCGAAAAACACGATGGTTTTCACGATGGGAAGCGTGGATTTCGATTTTTTTTTTTTCAAATTTTCGAAGTAATTAACGTCGCGATGGCTCAAAAAATCACGATAATTATGAGCTTTCGGCTGCTGATTTTGACCGAGGGGCGCTAATTGAGTGGGTTTTCATGTTGATTCACTTGCAGTTGGATTGAGTCGCCATGAAGGCAGGACATGGCTTCTGGGCACAACAGGTTGCCATTGGGTGCCACATACGATGGCTGTTGCCTCGAGTCGATCAATTTTCCGGGCCTCCTGCCGCTCTGATCGTCGAGGGTTCACCTATTCGATCTGGGTGGTTCAGTCAACAAATTTACGTATTTTCATTTCCCTTCAATATTCTCTGGAAAATTCATTAATTCGTCAAGCACGCAACACACAACAAAATACAAATTAATTAATTTTCGTTCGTTCGCTTATGATATTTATTCATTCGCGAGTACATAGTTGTCACAGTCATCGCTGTCATCGTCGTTGGTGCCGTCTCCATCGCTGTCCTCGCCGCTATCGCCGTCATCGTCATCATCGTCGTCGCACTGAAATTTCAGTTGAGCAACGAAGAAGCGAAAAAAATGCGATTGGATTCGGTGTTGGACGATCGGTTTTGTCGTTGGACATCGAAAATGTTGGTCTTCCGAAAAAGTTAAATATTCAATTTGTTACTATTTTCGGGTGGTCGATTGTGCGTTTATAAATAGACGGGAACATTTCGGTTGTCCGGTGATCCGATGGGGAAAAACGGAATTTCTGAATGGACTGGCGGTCGCTGTGATGCGATTGACATAGTTGAGCGATAGACTTAATGGTAGATGTCTGGTGACGTCTAACGGAGCTCGGTGAAGCGAGAAGCGACACGGGCATTCATGTGATTGCAAGCGTCAATCTGCCCTGTGACAGTAGTGCTGCCAATCAGAGCGAGCCCGCACACGCCAAAATAGCTCTCTAGAAATGGACGGGAACAGACAAATTTTCGGTGCGATATCGATTATCGGTAATTTTCGCTGGCCAATTTCGAGGCGGGCGTGTGGTATGAACCACCGACCAAGTTTAATGCCCCTTGTCGTCAAGCAGAAGTGTCGATTCATTAAAATAGTTTATTTCACCCACTCTCGCACATTCATAGCAACACAATATTAATCTCAATGACTGGATCCATTTCAATCGGGCCGGTCGGTCTGTTTGATTCGCATACCGTCCGCCCCCTCATCAGCAAAATATCCTCAAGGTTTTATTCAACCGTAACAATGGCTAACAAGCTATTCCGATGATTGATTTGGGATCCTCCAAATCAACATGCATTTGGTCCGGTCGATTGTGAATTTATTATATTTTGCCAATAAAGTAACGGTATTATCATTCAATATACGGATGGTGAATACGGGGCTGCGAATAAGAAAAGTTTTTCAAGCATTTTGTAGGCGTGGGGTCGATACTCTTTACATTGTGGATGTTGTTATTGGTAGCGTTTGGTTCTCCATTGTCGGAGCTACTCTGTCCATGTCCATCTGTCAGTAGCTGGGTGCGTTAAAGACATTGCTGGCAAGCTATAAATATAGCCACCCCATTCACTCGCACCGTGTCGTTCCCGCTCTTTCGCGCGCCGTGCAAATGTATTAATTTTATTTACACAATCCGAGTCTACTGAACGCTTCGCTCTTCATAAACGAGCTCGAAAAATTCGACACAGAAAAAATTGAATCATGTAATTTTACAAGATGTTCGAATTAAAGAGATAAAATGATGCCAGCAAATGGATAGGATGGATGAATGAATGAATGGTCTCCGGTTTGCGGGTGTTGCGATGAAATGAAAAATTTCGGCATTTTTCTCTTGTCTTCGTCGTCGTCGTCGTCATCATCGTCATTTTCATCATCAACGTTTTGCTGTTGTTGTTGAGTTGCGTTCTCTCGAAAATGCTCTATTTTTTTGCAGAATATTCGTTAGTCAGTTCGCGATACGCATTTTAGACTTGATTTGCATGAATTTTTGAATAATCAAGATGAAATTTTTCGCTTTCTCTTTTTCCTTTTATTTCTCGCTCATTTTCATTTCAGTCATTTATTTGATCGTTCTGGTTTGAAATCCGATTGTTTGAAATACTCGACATTATTTCATTATAAATAAATAAATAAATAAATAAATATTCAGTTTTCCTGGTTGAAAATCAGAGATAACTTGGAAAGAATTTCGACTCGCTGTTTTCGAGTCCTCGCAGAATGTCTCTTTGCAGTCGGTTTGAGATGTTCCTCGAGAGGTGCCTTTCCGTAGAAATTCCGAACCGGTCGCTCAACTCCTGTTATTTATTTCCATCGCTCGAATGATCGTCATTTCCGTTTGGTCTGCCCTCTTCCAACACACAATTTAATGCAAATGAAAATTGAATATCCAATCTAATGGTCTAATCTAATCTATCTTATATTTCATTCTCTGATGGAAATTACAACAAATTATATCATTTTCAGGTAACAACATACACCGCCGCGCACAACGCCTCGACCAACACATTTTCAATTCTGTTCATATTTTCTTTTTCTTTCATTCTCCTCTATTCGACGCCCATCCAGCTTGCTTATCATCTCGTCGCGTCACCCATCACGCGTCACCTCAATACAAATTTCCTTCTCGCCATCACATTTCCATGACACTTACCGCCGTTTCGTACCTTTGGCTTGTTCAGTTCTGCTCGTCGTCGTCGTCGTCGTCGTCGTCGTCGT
>JANSTV010057624.1:0-12594 GCA_027564135.1 Lestremia cinerea | reverse complement strand
CACACACACACACACACACACACACACACACACACACACACACACACACACACACAGGCCGATTCTTGACGAATTCCAAAATGCATCGATCGTTTCATTTTCACTATTTTCGAAGAATAAAAAAAACAAGAAATGTTATCAATTCGCCCCGATATTGTTGTGTTCTTGGCTCTCTGCGTTTTATCTATTTCCGAAAATAATGTGCATTTCTTCGGAAAAGATGTTTCATTTGTTTTTATTTTGAGTTTTTTTCGCGGTTTGAGTGTGAGGCATTATTGTTGTTGTTTATTTTTGGTTTGTTTGTGTCGTATTTTTGGTCATTGAACTACCTCCTCCCCCAAGATTCCTCTTCCGCTCCATTCGAATGTGTGCTGGCCTTCCGTCCCGAACATTATTCGAATGAATTACGATGGAGTTTTATTTTTATTTTATTTTTTCTTTTTAAATTGATTTTGCTTTCTAGTATTCACATGTAATGAATGAATATGACTGAATGTTTGAATGACTAAATGGGTTATGCCATTTCGTGGAATTGAGCTGTGATATTTACGTAAATGCCATACTGTCGTCATATTTAATCGTCAATCAGTTCGGTTGTCGTTGCGCGAAATCAATTTGAAATTGTGCGTACAGTGACGACCGGGACCAATTATCCGACGGCAACAGTAATTCTCTTTCGATGAGCCCCACTCGGCCGATGAATTGGAGCGCGGATTTTCTGTTCGGAATAAAAAACGAACAACAACCGACATTGTCAACACACGATTACAAATCGGGAACGATGAGGTGCGACGCGGCGCCACACAATCGACGGTTCACTGTAGAGAGACGATATGCGCCACCGACAACAACCACAACAACAACACAACAATGAAACATATTCCGTTATCAACCGGAAATGTTTATGAAATTAAATAATATTTTATATTTTCTAAATGGACTTGGTTCGAAGAAAAGAAAACCGAAAAAATTGATTAATTTCGATTTCAGCTGCGGTCGCTGCTTTGTGAGTTTGCCTGTGTGCCGGGGCATGGGCTTAGATTTGTGTGCGACAAAATTCTGTAGCAAATTGTTTATTTATAGACTGCGCACTGTTGATTGTATTTTTCATAAGAAATTTGTCAGGTTTTGATTGTGCATTTGTAGTTCCTATTGTTTTCCAAGTTCGAGTGTCGTCGTTGCCATTGCCTTCTGCAAAACGCACGTCAACTCAACGATATGACGGCATCGGTGAATAGCACACAAGACGACGATGACGGCGAGTGAGTTTTTACAAATGAACGAGAACCGAAATTGTTTGGTGCCGGCACTGAGCGGAATATTTTGCGAATTTTACACATTTTTACGCAAAAATGCTGATTAATATCTTTCATTTGGCTCAAGTCTCGAATCTGATATTGGATAACGGAAATACTAAACGTGTGGGATGTTCAAATACGAATTTTTTTCTTGTTTTTCTTCGATTCGATTTATATTGACTTGGCGCTGTTCAGTGGATATAACTGATTTTTTCGCCGAATCATTGTTTCACAGCACATTTCCGTTTTTCGGAACTGACCAATTCAATTGGCATTTCACTAATTCTCGATCAATTAGCACGAGGTGTTTACAGCACTTGACAGTTTTGACAATAAGCTCAAGAGATTTGAGCGATTTCGCCAAATGCGCCACGCACGTAATCATTCGGCATGTTATAAGTCGCCGTCAGTTGTGGTTTGGCTTTCGTTTTACCAAAGAAAAGAATTCTTTTTGTGTCTGAAACCGACAGGAGGACACCACAAAGGCCATTGGCCTGAGGTTCGGTGTATCTCGCGTTTGATTCGTTTTGTTTTTTCCATTGAAATTGCATGAGTGAGCCATCATTTCCATTTCGAAAAAAAACAAAAGACCATCGACGAATTTGTATCAATGACCCTAATTCAACTTTGCATACACGATCCTTTGAATCGACGGCAGTTTCTCACCACTGAATGGAAAAAAGCCAACAACAAACAATCGATTATTTCGTTCGTGCTTGAAAACACCGAACGTTCCGGCGAATAGGCGGACAAACGGGCGGGCTAGTCAAACGTTTCCAGTCAACCAGTCTGACAGTCTGCTAGTTAGCCAGTCAGTTGCGTTTGATTGAATCGAATTGAACTGGACATTTGTTTGAAATTATCGTTATAATTATTTAAATTGTAAATGTTGAATGCATTTTCAATATTGTTCATCACCGTCATCATCGCCATCATCGTCATCATCATCGCCATCGTCAGCCTCGTGGTCGAGACTGGCAACAACTGTAACCATAAATTATCACACCCCGCATATAATGTATCGTTTAGTTGAGCGTGCTATTGTGTGTTGCTTGCGCTCAGCGAGAAGAAGACACAAGCCAAAGATTCAATTGACTGCACAGGCCGTCGAATCTCTTGCTTTCGTCATTTCTGTTGTAGTCGAGTTGTTACCCATTAATTAGGGGTGATGGAAAATATTTTGGATTTTACATTAAAATTCCGTCGTGAATCAAGAACCAATTATTATTCAACAAATTGGCGCGGGTGTGTGTGTGTTAAATTCCCTCCGCACTTTGTTCAATATTCGATTTAAAACGCCCATTTTTCGTTTTTCGGGTATATTTTCAAATCAAATTGAGAGCGAATCTGTTGGATGTTTTGATGTTCATCGACCATGGTGTTGATTACGTGTGCTTGTGACAGGATTCAGCCAGACTGAGATAGTGTATCAGGCATTGAATTTGGGTTCGAGTCAGAGTTATTCGGATCGGTCAACACCATGGACACATCAGTATTCCACTGACATCGCAATCAGTAAATTCTTTCATATATTTTTAATCGTGAATCCAGTTTTCGCTAATGCGTCAAGTGGGAATCAGGACAACAACAACAACAACAACAACGACGACATAAATCAATTAACTTATTGCTATACAATGCGTCTAGTGGAAGGAGAAAACCTTACGTAAAAAAAGCTTCGTCGCATACGCACGATATTGATGCGCCACACAATCGTCGAAAATGCGTTGCATTTGAAAAGCAAAATTCATTTTTGCAGTGCACAACATTGATATTCGCTTGTATAAACGCAAAAATAGTTGATGACAAGTGAAAACGCACTTTAACAAATTGTCTTTCGTTATCATTGAAACAGCTTTCCATTTGTTTGTAGCTTTTCTCATTCTTAGACGTTTTGCTAGACATTTCTTCGTCGAT
This sequence comes from Lestremia cinerea, assembly GCA_027564135.1. NCBI lineage: Eukaryota > Metazoa > Arthropoda > Insecta > Diptera > Cecidomyiidae > Lestremia > Lestremia cinerea. Next base: position 9,379 of record JANSTV010057624.1, on the reverse strand, counting down.
GCGAGTTTCGCTTGGACTCCTTCGGCACTTTCAAATTATGATGAAATGACACACTTAGTGTAGCTGGATTGTTCTTTTGAATGGAAGTCAGAGGGAAAGCGCGAGAAAATGGCATTTAAAAATATTCTCATCCTGTTCAATTTCGTCATCCGGGCTCATGCCTTTGTTTTGCGGTCGATTTGACTTTTGCGATGCAAGACCGTCGCGGCCCTAGAATCTTCACTTGGAACGCCAGTTGATCACTATTAGCAAAAATGTGTCGTTGAAGACTGCCCTGTATCTGGCCGATCTTGCGAATTCATTGCGACAGAACCAACGAATTTTTGTGTCGCACCCACTGTGGGATGCCGATGAGGAGCAATTATTAGTCAACGTGATAAAACAAAGAAAGGGCATCAAGTCGCCTCAAGACGTTTACATGCAAATTATCTTTCATTCATTCAACAATTTGGGTGTCGTCGGATCGTGCACATTTCTTTTCGACTTTGTTGTTGTTACTTTTTTCCGTTCAAATTGCGCATCAGCCTCATATTGTCATTTGGATGGGATGACGCCTGAGCCCCGCAAATGCGCATCGCGGCTCGATAACGCATCCGATTGGGTTCAAAGTCGATTGACGGACTTCATTTGCTAAATGGTTTCGTCTGGACGCATTTTTTTTCGTGAATTCACTAATCCAGGCTGGGCCGGACCGCATTTGGAATGAGCAAGCAAAAAAACAATGATCACATTTGATTGAGCCTTGATTTGTCTTGACGAGTTGGGATCTCGTGGCGAATAGTCCATGCGATTGCTTAAGGGACCACCCGAGTCAATTCGAATTTTCGTCATCGTTCAAAGCGACAAACAACACGTCCAGACAGTCGTGCCGCAATTTCCACATGCGTTGTTGTTGTTGTTGTTATTGTCACTGTCGCTTCAAATGGCGCACTAAGATTTCGTGGAACGATGGTACTATCGTCCACCGGTCGACCATCGACCGCGGTAACACAACAATGCAAATGCATTTAATTTCTTTCCGTTTTCCATAATTCACATTTGAAAGACGACGACGGCGACGAATACGTCAACGAGCGTCGTCGCCGATGAACTGAGACATTCATTAATCGGAAAAACACGACCGCAATCGTCCAGGTAGGTCATTGACATTTTGAATTTTATGCAATCGAACGTTGATTGAGACGTTGGAGGGGCTTCGTTTCGCTTGTACGGGGGGCGATGGCGATATTCAGTGGAAAACGTCAATGCCAATTATTCGGAATGATCTTCTGACCCATCGAGCCACCTATAACACTTGCCCGAGTGTCACCCATCGATCGATTCTGATGCGGATGGGGCGCGTTCTTTTTACTTCATGTATTTTTTCTCTTTCTTTTCTTTTTGCTTTTGTCGTTTTCTTTAATTGCTTCTGCGCACGCAAACACTGCGGTGCGTTAACGAACTGTGGGAAAGCCGAAAATCGAAAACCTCGAAGTAATCGAGTCATCGATCTCACATTTGTTCATTTCCGGGTCTCCCGAACGCAATCACCATCACCCAACGTCTTCCTCTCCCCCACCCCAAGGTGTTGGTCAGTCGCAAAGTTGTATTTTCGACACTTGTCGATGTCACTAAGTCGAATATGTAAAACATTGTGTATGTGTGTGTGTTTGTGTGCGTGTGTGTGTGTTTGTGTGTGTGTGTGTGTTTGTGTGTGTGTATGTATGTGTGTGTCTGCGTGCGTGGGCGTGTGTGTGTGTTTTTTTCTTTTCATTCGAACGAAAACAACAAAATAAAACAATACATAGCCGAGACCGAAACCAAATATGGTCTCAGAAAATACAGCATTTAACATTGACATACTTTAGCCATTGCAAGAATGTGGCATTGCCTCGTGTAGCACATTGTTATTGTTTGTATTTTCATTTTGGTATTTATCTGCCGACTGGGTTCGTCTATTGCGAACAATGTGCCGTTTCGGCGTGCCGCAACACTTTCGGTTGATAGTGGCGCAGCGCAATGGATAAACGATTGGAAGGCAAAGCAAATCGGCCGCTTCGAAACCAAATTAAATACAATTTGTGTAATCGATGCGAGTGATCAGTGAGTTTGCACGGCACGAGTGTGGCGATACACAAAAAGATCATTGAAACGTCATCATGCGAAAATCAAGATTCATGGACGCATACATTGCGCACTCGTTATCTTAATTTGAGATGTGCCGCTTAATGTTTCACGGTTCGTCTCGCACGTCCGACTTGAACTCGCGTTCTAGAGTTTCAAGGGTGTCGCCCATCATTCAATTGATCCCTGCCAACCAGCTAGCTGTTCTTGAACGATGCAAGGTAAAATCAAAATCGCAGAAATTCGAGTAGTTTTCAAAAGATGGGACTTGTCGCTGCCATCGTCATCACCGCTTATCGCTTATTCGATCAGGTTGTGTAGGTGTTTGTTTTCGGTACCGAAAGACGCCACGCGGAGGGCGAGAAAACTTGGTCGTTGGCCAAGAAATGATCTCAATTTCGACGGCGAGTCATAAGACTGCCGAACATGTGATTTGATGACAATGATGACAGAGTTCGACGCGAAATTTATTAATAAAAAAAAATTAACTATGTATTTGCAAAAAGAGATGAAAGATGATAGCACAATGAGTGGCCAGTACTGCAAGGGGCTTTGTTTCATTAGCTGGCGGTTCAGAGCCGGCAGCGGCCTACCCGAATGGGCGGATGGTTGATTTTCGGAGTTTTTTTTTTTTGAAAATTCACAGCGAATTGATTGCTTAAATAAACAGCGAATTTAACAACAATAATTGCTTGTTGTCTCGTTACTCGTCATTCACATTCAGTTTTCGGTTCACCATTTTCGATATGACTCCGTTTCCCCAAAGCGAAAAAAAAAATGGATTTTCCAATCGGTTCGCAAGCCAAACCAGCGAGAACGAAAGCTGATAAAAAAAAAACATGAAAAAATGAACAAAAAATTTTTCAAAACGAAATAAAACAATAAACGACCGTCGAAATACAACAATAATTTAGTGAAAATGCGATTTATTTGCATATTCGCACACAATCCACAAAATCGTAAATTTTTCAACGGCACATAAGCAGCCTCGCTCATTGTCACGTTTTTTTTCGTTGTTTTTTGCTGTTCGCTTTTCGGGAATCGAATGTACCCATTTCGAATGCGCTTGTAATTGTTTATTAATTTTTCCTTTTTTGTATTCGTCTCTTTGTGGGGCCGTTTTTCGTTCGGACGTTGCGAGCGGTGTCGGTGTGTCGAGCAGTTGTCGCTTTTTTATTCGGTCGAAAATTAAATAATTGCCTATTTGACACAATGGCACACGTTTCCATTTCCATCGTTTTCATAATAACTTTATTATTTTTGTTTTTGTAATTGTCATTGGGTCTTCTTTTCGCTGGCATTGCCACGCTTTGTCTCTCCCTCATTTCGTTCGATTTCGAAAATTATAAAATGATAGTTTCGAATTTTGGTGATTTTTCTTTGTTATTCTTTTTTTGCGATGGTCGAAAATTGTTGTTTCCCTCCGAAAATAAATTTTTTTAAATTTTTGTTTTTGGTTGTTGTGTAGTCGCATTGTCGCATGGTCAATGACCCGGTCATCGATGTGTATTGGATCGAGTTTTGTTTATTTGTGAGTCAATTCGATCGGATGGATTGATGCAATTAATCAAAATGACTTGAAGGAATCACTATAACTGGACGGAATGCAAATGACGTCAAAAGCAAGGGCATGCAAGTGACCAGTGGGGGAGGATGGGTGGAGCGTCATATGGCAAGATGTACAATGCCCACGTTCATGGTTACCGTGTCGATATAGTCTTCATAATCAACGTCATCTCGAATCTCGAGGCAACCATGCAAACGATAATAACAACATTGCCAATTGTAGTCAATGCGATGTTGCTGCGCGTTGCCTCTGAGAAATAAAATGTCAAGAGGAAAAACAATATTAAATTATTGGTCTGAGCAAATGGCATCGTAATAGTCGACAACACCATCAATTGGTGGGGAATAATCGCATTGAATTTGAACGTTTTGTTGCCACGTTTCATTCGATTCCAATGGTCAAGCTACTCTATTGGAAGGATTTCCATGTGGAGCATTGTATTGCATTGCTTTCAATCTGTTCCTCATTTCGCTCAATCACCAGTTCGATTGCGACGGCCAAGAATGCAAGAACTCTTGCACGCCATCTCGCTCACATCACCCGGACACCAAGGCTGGCGCATCGAATGCGTCACTACACAAGCACACTGCAATTAATATCAATTCATCATTAATTTGCGAGAGAACACACGCACACTCTCAGTCCAACGGGAAGTCGACTGCAGCGACACCGACTTCCATCAAACACAACGAACAATCAATGTTAATGCAAAAACAAAAAAATTTGGAAAAAAGAAGAAGAGAAAATCTGGCAAAATAATTCCCTATTTGCAATTTCTGTGCGCACCGTCAATTATCGCCACACATACACACACACACACCCACTATCACATGCATTCGTCATACGGAGACGCGCATCTCCTGTTTCTTGAACGCAATGTGAGTCTCTAATATTTTCATTTGTTTGTTGTGTGCGCGGCGGTGTCGGTAACGGGCAGCGCAGTCCCGGGGAACCATTGCCGCTGATCAATTCAGTCATTTTCATCTCATTCATGCATTGCGCCGCTGATGTAACGTGTAGTTTTCAAATCAAGCCAATATGTTTAAATTTCAATGTGCTTGTACAGAGCGCATCAGTCTCAGTGGCAGTGAATGCATGAGACAACAATAAAACAACAACAACATCCGAGCGAACGAACGAAAAAGAGTGAAAATGTTTTACATGTTCTCCATTTTTTCTTTTTCTTCTTTTCTCTTCGTCGTCACCGTGGTCGTCATCGTCATCGTCGTCGTCGTCATTCCAACTGATTCGCTGTGTCGTGTTGCTATTTTTAGATTAACGATTTATTTGTGCTATTCCACAATGCCTCGTATATGCGGATTCGATTATTTTCCTAGTTTGTTTCGCGGCCTCTTCTTCTTCATCATCATGATTTTCTGATAAATTGATGAAAATAGACTGAATAAATAACAAGCTACAGAAATAGTCACTGGCGAAATAGATTTCTTTCCGTTTTGCTATCGTTTCGTTGTTTCTTCATTGATATTGAATTTGTTTGGCGAATGCAGTTAATCGCGTTTTGCTGCTCTTCGCCACAAAACGGAAAAATAAGAGAAAAGAACGCGAAAAGTGGCAGACAACGTGAAAAAGTGCAGCGGCACGACGTACAAATTACACGACATCAACACGCATATACACAGATACGTACGCGAGTGGCGACCGTTCATTGAGCAAAATCCCGTTGAATGCGTCATTTCTGAAAGGAAATTGATTGCATCGACTTGTAATCGACCTTGAACGTGCTCAATGTTATTGTTCACCGTTAGGAATGCGAGAGTGCTCATTGTTTCTATCAGCGAGCCGAAGTTGGGCAAAGAAATCGGGTCATCACAAAAACTTCTCGTGATGATGGCCTCCTCCCACACCTTTTGCGTCAGCTTCACCCCAAAATCCACAAATCATCTTGCGGTTTTTCCCATTGGCCACAAATCTAGCGATATTCTCGACAAATACCGACATTCCCACCATGCGTATTTATCTCACAAGCGAGATGTGTGTTAATTCTGGATTAATTTCGCACTCCTTTTCTCGCGCTTTCTATCTATCTCTCTTTCTGTCTTTCTTTCTTTCTCTCAATCTTTTCGCCCTCTCTGTAGATTTGCCAAAACAAATTCAAATCGCATTTGTTTACATTCGCAATGAATGATTCAATCTCGTTCTGGTCATCGGTCGATTTTTCCGAGGGAAACAACCATTTTGTAGTTGAAATCTGTAAATATCCCACCGTCAATCGAACCGATCAATTAATCCAATTTTCAGACGACGCGATCGAATTAACGTTGCCGTCAAAACAAGCATCAACAACAAAAATAACAACAACATCGCACACAGTCGCATCGTGTGCACACAACCGCTCAAGTTTCACCGAGCGCAATTTCTCAATGAAATATTCATTGATTTGGTATTTAGGACATTCTTAAGATATTGCATATGATTCATACGAAATAAATACGAAACTTTACTGAAATCGAGACTTAAACTCAATAACAACTCTCACACAAACAGCCTTCGTCTTCGTTGGCGTCGTCTTTGTCGATGGCGTCGTCAGCGTCGTCAGCGTCGATGGCGTCGTCAGCGTCGACCCACCGACCGATCGACAAACGGTGTGTTTGTGTAATGTATATATCTGGTCATTGCTAAAAATTTCATATGACCTGAATTATGTTGTTATTGTTTACAATCCGCATCGCATGTGGCCGCTATGAAGTCGTGATTTTTTTTTCTTTGTTTTTGTTGTTGATAATTTTTGTTAGTGGCATTTTGCCGAGCCAACTAGCCGATGTGTTGTTGAATTGTATTGATTTTGTCATATCGCGATTGTGTCACACGAAGCCCGACAAAAGGAAAGGCTGAAGCCGATAAGCGAGTCACTCGGTCAATGCTCGAATGGTGTTTAAATTTTTAAGAATGACAGAATGACAACGGAATCGTTAGTCGTTAGTCATTTCTTTGGCGCGGAGGGAAGGTCTAACGAATTCTGAGAAATGATCTGGTTTTCGACGTCGGGCCAGTGAAATTTGTCTGCATTCGATACCGCAGCGCTTAGAAGCATATCCGACGGCACAACCGGCAGTACCGAGTCGAAACAGGCAACAGTAAAATGTAAACAAAACTTATGCAATATGATTAATGGGGATATTTGAAATGCTTTTGCTGCACTGCGAACATGAGCCATGCATGTGTGCATTGTCGTCAGTGCACTCGAAATCGAGTTCGACGTTGACGATGACGATGACGATGACGCAATCAGCCAGCTACGCGTGCGCTCAAACGGCACGACAAGAAAAACGCAAGACGAAAAGAAAACAAAAACAAATAAAACTAACGAGAGAGGAATATAGCACACAAATAATATAAATAAGTTAATTATCTTTTTTTTCGTTTCGTTTTGTTTCGGTGCTGCTGTACCTAATCAATACACGCGTATGCCTACGTTGGGCTTGGGGCCCAGCGCAAGCAAAGAATGTTCATTCATTGCATCAGTCGGGTGTGTGTGCGCTGTCTGTTGAATAGTGGATTTTCCACAGCAAGTCGATTTCGTGCCGATTGGAATTCCATTCAAGCAGACATTCGACAGTGGCGCGCTGTATTCAAAATCACATGACTTTGATATTTTGGATGAATCACCGACAGCGACAGCATCAACTATGTCATCATCGAGAATTCCCTGAAAGACCAACGTCAGCCGTCACATTTTCGCCGAAATTACCTTCTTTGCTCGCACAGAATGAGAGTGGTTCTTGGTCTTGTTTGGTGGTCAGTGATCGTCGCCATTCGCTTGGCGGCATGCATGACGACTATGTTGCAAATCCCATAATAGTTTTCATTTGTTTATTTTTAACTAAGCGCCAGTCAGTCAGTGGCATAGGTAATAATGTTAATAATAGTAATCGGGCTATGCAATTCACTGTTCGCTATTCACCAATAGAGGTTTGACGTTTCATTCGCAAAATGCATTGTTGGCTGTTGGTGCGCGAATATCGCCGTGTGTGCGAGAGAGAGAGAGAGAGAGAGAGAGAGAGTGAAACGGTGTATTATGGGCATTAGTGTACCCAATGGATGAAAAGGCGAAACAGAGATATGTTTGAATTTCCGTTTGTTCAACGTCCCTGACATGAATACTATATGAATTACCGGATTTTAAGAAATATTTTTGTATTCGATGAATGCACGTATAATTCATGAAAATGGTCTAGCCGACCGATATTCCGGCAAGAATAAGCCATGCTGCCAGCATGGAATTACTGGCCGGCCAGCCGAACATTTGGTTTCCGTCTGCCGGACTCTCGCTTCGCGATCAAACCGCTTGGGCCATCCTTGTCAAAATCCTGGTCGGTCAGCCAAACGTTTGACATCCGTGTGACCAAATCTGGCCTCGCGACTGAATCGCTTGAATTATTCTTGCCGGAATGCTGGTTTCGTGTGAAGCTGGCTTTAAAACGCAAGATTCGTGGCCGCCAACTATGTTCCATTTTTTAAAGTCGTCATTCCCTGATCGACTTTAGCTCTAAAATTTTCTCAGTGTACACACATTTGCTTACCGTTGTTAATTTCTCTTTTTCTTCTTTTCCATTGCAGGTAAGTGATGTCGAAAATGTTGGACGCCAGTGTGACATTCCCCGAATGCTTTGCACCGTGAATGACATGCCATAAAAATTAAGCCGCAATTATGGTTTGTATTTACATAAAAAATCTATTTTCGATTGGAAAATTAGTTTGCATTCAGTCGGAATGTGCCGCGGCGGATGTCTGTGCGCGATGGTCGCAACCGTGCCCTGTGTTTCTGTGTTCGAGAGAGGAGTCTTTTGGCGCTTCCAATAATTACTTCTTTTCAATTTATTGTCGTTTCTTCTTCTGTAATTCCGTCGATTTTTGATTTGATTTTCTCTCGAAATTCCATTCGTACTCGAAGTTGATGCGAGGCACAGACGTTTCCGACATATCTTCAATAAACGCTAATGTGTGCCATTTGATGAACGACGACGATGCGGTTTTTGAATTAATTTTTTTCGTTTTTTTGTGTTTTCGTGTCGGCCGAGTTAGCGTAGTGTCACAGTTGTTCTGCAATTTGCCCTAAAATTGACGACAACAACGAAATTTCCGAAATGAATTGCAGACAATGACATTGCAAAACGCGTTTCATTCTCATTTTTCCTCACATGCATATATGCATATATAAGCATACCAGCTTAACGAATGGTTCCGAAGACGTCAAAGTCAGCAAAAAATAACATTAGCGGGGAACAGTGCATGAACACGCGTTAGCCGTTCCTTGCGAAAAGAACTCCAACGAGCGAGCGTGAGGGAGCGAGAGAGAGCGAGCGAGAGAAAGCGAGCGAGAAAGTGCGAGCAAGAGAGAGAGCATATCCATTCTATAGAATTCACAGCTCGCCGCAAGAACAGCGCCGAATGCACATCATCATTATCATGTTTGATCTACAAACATTTCTGAGAAAGCAATAAAATGGCGCGAGGCGAAAATTGTTTTCATTCGAAATGGAAGACTAAGTCGAGTCAAGTCAGAGCAGCGGCAATTTTGAATTACGTGCGCGCACTGACGACCGACGAAGAGACGGAGGCGCAACGTCTGCATTTAGCGTAAAAAAACGGAGTGTAAGGGAGGGAAAGATAAAGAGAGAGTGAGAGAGAGAGAGAGAGAGAGAGAGAGAGAGAGAGAGAGAGAGAGAGAGAGAGAGAGAGAGAGAGAGA
>JANSTV010057613.1:0-12598 GCA_027564135.1 Lestremia cinerea | reverse complement strand
GATTGCCAATCGGCCGGGGTGTTCGTGCCCGAAAATATAAAACGCAAATGACGAGCATACAAAATCATCGGCGATCGGGGAATCAAATGCTTTCGGATGAAGAGGAGAACACATCCGAATACAGCCATTACAGTCCACCATCGAGTGTCCATTCGACGTTAGAAAGTAATTCCGAGCTGACTCAAATGTACAAGCAGCAGCTGAGCAAAGATGATGGAAATGCAAAAAGAGAAGATGTCAGAATGGCGAATATAAAATTGCATTCGAAATGCCATCGATACGAGATTGATGATGATTACAGCAATAGTTCATCAGATGAACTAGATGGAATAACTGAAAATAGGAATCGTGAGTCAACAACTTCCACCACCGCCGCCAACACCAAACCCACCACCATCACTACCGAAGAATTGGTCCTACCGGGTCCGGTCATTGCTCAAGCTGCCACTAGTACAAGCACAGCCCTTGTAAATGATATTAAATGTGATTAGGGATCGGAAGAATGTGGAACAACGGAAAAGACTCCAGTCGTAATTCGGGGTATCACGAATAACCTCAACGGATCGTGGATGTTTCTTTGAGTACTTCGTGAGTCGTGAAATTCTCATTTTGTTTTGTTTTGTTTTTACTTTCGTCCTAATCGGATAGAATATTTTTCGAAAGATTCAAGGCAGTTGGTTTTCTGGTGTTCCCAATTTTCAATCTGTTCATCGCGAATTCGGGCTTTGTTTTGTAAATCTCAATATTATCTCATTTTTTTTCCTTTTCGTAATTATAATTTAAAAAGTTAAAAAGTTCGTTTATTTGCCTATTTTATTTTCGATGAAAATTTCATAATTTTTTTCTGAAGATGCCGTCTTTTTTCGGCAATCATTGGAGTTTGCTTATTCTTACAAAAAAAAAATATAAATATAAATTAATTAATATGTCAATGAGTATTTCTCGAAAAAATCATCAATTAGATTATTCGTCGATCGAATTTTCATGGAGTATCTCTTAATTAACAATCGATTGTTATGAAGAAGAGAAACTATTTTTTCTTTCAAAATTTATGGCGTGTGGAGATTTGAAGTAACAGGCGTTGAATAATTAACAAGGACAATTTGAGAAAAGAGAGATTCGACCAGAAGAACACGTTCGTTGTTACAAAGTTACAAAATGTTGCTCCAAATTAATTGAAAATTTTTTGAATTAAAACAAGCTAAAAAAAACAGCGAGCCATTCAAAAGGAAGCGCTGAACTTGGAGTCAGTTGTCATTTGGAACAGAATACTAATTTGCTTGGCACAATCTATTTGCAATTTTAAAAAATTTGGAGGGACGAACACAAATAGCTTTTAATTCCACGAGAAAACAGTAAGATGGATCAAGAGATATATTTATATTTTGTAATAAAATATCCGCTGAATAGTGCCTAAAAAGACGACCACAATCTATATGTGAATTTTCACATTATGAACATTGTGAAAAGAGAAGGAATCAAGAAAAAAAAACAAAAAAAAAAGAAATGTCACGTTGATTTAGCTCAATGAATTTGGTTTCGAAAAACGTTTGCCACAAAAGTCAGTAAGAACGCATTGAATGGGAGCAATCAGTGCTTCGCACATTTGAGAAAATTTGAGAAATCTATTATAGTCGTCGTATCCCTAGCTCATGCATTTTTTCTAAGCTTGATCATTCATCTGGCGAAGGCATTCGCATGAGCTTAACCGAACACCTGCATTCGATTTGGCTTAAGCGAATAAATTCGACGTTTCGATGATTTCCGCCAGTATTTATTTCATTCCGAGTTAATCGAAATAACCGCAAGAACAAATCCTTTAATTCTCTCGTTTCAATTATAGAAATGTCCTCTTCGTTAGTCATTCATCGATTACGTCCGATACATTTGTATTATTAGCATTATTTTCTAGTTTTATCTTTTTTTTAAATTATTTGTAGCTTTGTATTTTATGGCTTTATCGTTTGATCGCGGAACATCTAGTTGATCAGTTGACCAGTTGACGAAGGATGACTCTCGAGATACAAGGACCTACGAAACGTTGATGAATGTGGGCAATGCATTTGAAAACAACGGCAATGGCTTTTTTGCCAGTTTTCTTAAGAGATTTTGTAAAAGTTCTTGAATTCAAACAATGTATGATTCAGCATTTGGCCACCGTTTAGTTTTTGAAAGAACTCGCCTCTGTTCTGCAAGCTTTCTTCTTTGCCGAATTTTCGTACCATTTCTCGGGACTGCATTGAGCCGCCGAGAGTTCTCCTCAAATGGTTGAAAAGCTTTCTGAACGATCAAAAATAAAGCTTTAGTTAATTCTTTACTAGGGATTGATATGCAAAGCTGGATGCATCGACAACATAAAGCATAGCGATGATTTTTTTTAGTGTCAAGTTGACATCATCATCATTGACACTGTCAACTGAATATTTGTAAGTGAATGAACTCGTTACTTGAGTTTAGAACAACCAGATGGTTTTTACTATATTTTCCTTGAATACACAACATATTCGTGCCATTTTCTTCGAATAGAAATAATTATATGTTTCGTTTTACAATCAAAAAAGAAGATAAGGAAAATCCCAGGATTGTTTTATAATACTCTATTTTTAGTTGACAAATTCTTGATTGATCGGAAAATGAATGGGTGCCTCGTCAAGGACGGAGACAAAAGGCCAATTTAAAGAAAGACTTTTGACATTGAAATAGCGCTTAGTCTAAGTCTATTAAGATAATATTTGATGGAACATACGGTAGATGAGTATGAGGGGGAAAATACGGAAAAAAAATCTAGAATTATTTATTTACTAAATGTACTTAGACCTTAAGCGAATAAAATATACAAAAGTTAATTCAACAATACAATCCATTAGCAAATACATTGAAAATGAACTATTGAAACTGGTTTTTGTTTTTATTCATTCGAATACATAGGAGAGCTCCAAACAATTTACGCAAGCAAGCAAGCAGTTTCAAAAAAATTCAAACCAGCATTTGGTGTTTCCGCATGCGAAATCCAATTTCGACTAACTTATCGTTAACCGTGAATGACACTTCGAAAATTCGTCCCGATAAATTGAGGTTATAATGCCATTGAACAGAACAAACGTTGAACATTTTCAATCATTCGCGAATTCACTACACAGGCTGAAAAGAGAATCATCGCGATGGCAACCAGTGACAAATTGAAATTTAATTTTTTAAGCGGCTTCGAGATAAATAACATCCACACTGATGTAGTTTTTCACAAATTCGCAAATATATACATGTTAATTGTGAGCCAGTATGAAAAAATCAACAATGTGTTTGTTGTAAGCAATGAAATAGCATTCAATGGAGTCATTCGGAATCAGTGTATGAATGTGAAACATAAGTTTGGAAAGACGACAGATGAAATCGAGTGTGTGATCCGATTTTTAATAAGTAGACTGAGCATCGACACTGATGTGGACGTTGTCATTTCCTTGGGGCTCAAGGAATACAATCGAGATGTTGTGAAAGCACTTGAGAGTGCACTCACAACGATCAGCAGATGAGATTTGTGATCGAAGGTAGACATTACAACGGATTCGGATCAAATTCAATGCTTGATTCCTTTCTATTTTCATTTCAGTTTCAAAGCCAAATTGCAGACCAGCTACAATTGATTCTCCAAGTTATTACAAATTTTATATCTTATTGAATAAAATGTACAAAATAAATTTATTAAACCGAAACAGCATAGAGTAGGCAATTCAGGGTAACGTTATTTCTTATCAAGAACAGTACGCTGAAAAACTCGTCCTGTTTGATTCCTCCAGTCATTTCGACGGCTTGGAACTAGAAAGTGTAGGAATGCATTAACAACACAACTCCTTAACACCTTTCCTCCAACAAACCTGATTGCTTCCAAATAACAAGCTCAGTTGCTTGGAGTCGATACGACAAGAAACCTCCGTGCACGACTGACAACTCTTGGCGGTTAAATTGAAAAATCGACTGGAAAGCATAACAGAGTCCGTTTCAACGATGAAGCCCAAGTCACCATCGTTATTAGAGAGTATCGTTAAAGTTGGCGATAAATTCTTCATTTTATCGCAAAGCGTTCGCAAGGATCGTAAGGAAGGCATTTTGATTTGCATCTGTGGATGAAAGCGAGCTTAAAAGGTAAAGACTCTGAATGGAAAAATTAGCGAATGATCTTACATCCATCGGCGGCAATTTTGGAATTTCGTATTTTTCCCATTCGCTGGCTGTTATTAACGTAACGGGAACATCGTGGACTATTGTTCGGCAATTTGTTGGGCTTACTGAAGGCTAGAATATTTCTCACATAATCAAGTTGACAGCCACACATCTGAAATGTGCACTCACCACTTCGATTTCCACAGTCAGACATGCAAATTGCTTGTTTGTCAGTTTTATTTGCATATAGTTCACAACATTTTTTAGCAGAATCAACGCACTTGCAAGTTTGACTGAAAGTAATTGTTGCGTCAGCAATAGGGTGGCATGCTCCATGGAATTACTTACTTGGACTCACCGACAGGCATATTGTTCTCTTTTCTTCATCGAACCCGTCCATTGTATAATGAGTGAAGAAGTCCTCCTTGCCAATGTCGGCCCACATCTTTGGGATCATGTGCACTGCATTTCCATCGCTGAGAATTGTTATACTTTCCGGTTTTATATAGAAAACTGCTTCTTTCGTCAATTTAGAAAACGTCCCGATGAGATCTGGAAATAATTTCATAAAATAGATAAATAGACAAATTATTAACGAAAGTCATGAAATATTATTTTCTCCATCGCCACCCTGGTCACTCACTATTGAAGTCCTTCATGCAGTTCTGATCAGTCATAATCGCCTTGAATTTCATGTTGAATTCGTTTTGATTGTTTGAAATTTTTTCTGTTAAATTATGTTTCGTTGCACGCGAGATATGAAATGAAATGTGCGCTATTTTGATGCGCTCGATGTTGTACTAATTTCTATTTTTTTAGAACTCGATGCTCAACTGTCACCCTGAAGCTTGTATCGAAAACGGGCTTGCAAGCCGTAATTTGTCGATTCAATTGGAAGTATAAGGCATTTTGTCGTTCAAGTCTGCCATTTGACTGTAAAAAAATTGGCGATCTGTAACTTGTTTGAAGGATTTCGGGGGCAGAGAACCTGGAATGTATTTAAAAAAAACATCGGATTTGTAAATCATTTTCCGCCGAAGAATTGTTCGAAGCCATCAAAGTATCGCCGCATAGAATGAATCACGTTAATTTAACGTACAAATCGGAAATATTCGAGTGGCAAACGGTTATAATTTCGAAAATCGATAAATTTTTCAAACCATTTGACATTTCGGTTCTGATTCGAAGGCGCATCCATGTTGCATTTTTCATTCATTGATACGAATATTTTGTCTGGGGGCACGCGTTCTTTTTAGAAAATTTAATTGTCAACATTTCAACAACATTTTTCAATAGATTTTCTTCGAAAAAAACATCAATTTTGTGGATCATCATATCGATTTTCGTGTTATTTAAATTGATGCAATCGGGTAGAATAATTGTTGTTGAAATATGCTCAGAATATAAGTGATTTGTGTGAATGAATGTGAAATGACGAGTACGATGGAACGGTAAGTTGAATGCAGCAAGAAAACACTTTTGCTGTTACATTACGTACTCGCTCTTAACGTTCTACCATTTTGTCTGTTATTTTCTGTTGATATCCGATTTTCGGTTTCAACTCTGCGCGCTGCGTTCTAATTCAAATGCTGGTTTTAGATTAACCGCAACCTATGTGAAATGCCCAAATGAGACTTTGTTTGTCTGAAATCAAAAGTTTGAATTTGAAATACCGAAAGCATTCGGTTCACTCTGGCTCGACAGTTCGAAGAAAAAAAACAAGATTTTTTGCTAATTCGTTATTTCGACTATTTCGCGCTTGTGCACACAACGTTCAACCGATTACCGTATATTTTTTAAGTCAATTTCATTAGAATAATTCAAGGCAGCTGAGATGTGGTTAAAGAGAAAATTGAAAAACGATACGAGCGGATCTCGATTGGTTTACGCGATGCGGCAATACCTGATAGCCGTCCGATGCGCGCATTCTCAGCGGAATCGTTCAAGGTTCCAGCGCACGAATTTGAATATCTTTGCGGGACGATCGGAATTTTGTGAAGCGTAACGTCGTTCACATGTTTCATATAATCATCGCCATCAAAATTGCCACAGAAATTTAACATTTCAGTTGGAACGGTTGTTTTTCTTGTGTCGATTATTTTTTGCTTCTGCTGACCAGACGGTATTTGAGGACTTGAGAATAAATCACGGAATTTTTCGAAATTCCTCTCGAACTTGGCGAGATATATAGCAAATGATGCGATATTTGGCGCACTGATTGCGCACACTTCTTTTGGTAAAATTTTCGACCAACGCTCAAATTGTGGTCCATTGAGTTTTCTCTCTTTTGTTCAAATATAAATCGAAATGGTTCACATGGCGTTTTCAGGGTCTATAAAACTCTTAGTAGCATTGCGTAATCCAAGTATTCAATAAGATCAATCAAAAATCGGCAATAAATTCAAACGAGACTAGAATATAAACATGGATAATGACAGACACGGCCATATCTGATTGTAGGATTGCCATGCAATGTATTCCAATCTAATGTATATTGAATTCAAGAGATCCTTTCAATCCATGCGTGACATTCACATAAGAAATTTTCTTGTTCCTTTGGTTGCTTCCCTCTTTTCTCGCACACCATCAATACCAGCACCATCACCAGTATGTGAACACAAGTGAATGCAAGTACACACAGACGACAATCGTACCATTACGTAGCATATCAGGTCCGATATTCGATTGAAAGCATTGCTACGAAATATTTTGTCGGAAATCTCTTGATGCTTACAAGTAGAAATAATGAAGAAGGAACCAAATTTTTAACAGCGAGAATGCATGAAAAAGGCATAATAATAATAACAATAATAACCGCCAGAATAACAATGCCTAACAGAACGTTGAAACAGGAAAGCTGTCGTTGATGTATTGCGATTGATGTTCTTCTCTGTGGTTGTTGATCACTTAATTTTCATTGAGATTACTACACTAAACCCACCATACACCGAAGCTATGGGTTCGACTGACGCAAATAATGAAATCGAAAAGGCATTCTTTCAGCATTTTCGTCAATTACATTTTTATTTCCATGTCGACTATACAGTTAGTAGCGACTGCCAGAAAGACCTTTCGTTACGCACATGTAAATGTCGTCCTATTCGAAAGCAACCATGCAGCCACCCAACCATTGAACCGGTCAACGAACAATGGATGTGGTATCTTTTATTATCTTTAAATGTATGCCCATTGTTTATGTTGTGGACTTTGACATTCAGAGCACTCCCTCTCATTTAATTTCCATCCATCCATTAATTTCTACTTGGATTCCGACTTTTCAGTTTTGATTAAGCTAATTGAATAATTATCCTTCCAAGCACCAATTTGATTTTTTTGGCCGCTCTGTTAAGTTTTTTTTTTAACGAAATGCGACTAAAAGGCAAGAGGAACTCGACTCTAAAAGATTGGAACGATGACCCAATTTCTCTGTCGTCTCGACGTTATCAAAATAACGTTTATCAGTGAAAGAAGGATTTAAGAACGTAAAGAACATCGTACAGATGATAAGCAGCGATCTTTGCGCATACGATTGAGCTGCATAGCATCAACAAACAATATTAATAATATCATGGACAACATCACGAATCCTGAAGAAATTTGTAATTTATATCGCTAATATCACCATATTCCAATCGTCCACGCATGCTACTACAGTACCAAATGTCCCAAATCTACCTTCGATGTGAGCCATCCGCGAATTAACCTTTCCGAATGCTTGATGTGAAATATATCCACCAATCCATGTCCAACCCAATTCGCGTCGATTCATTTCATTTTTTCTCTTCGTCGATCTGCGGCATTGCTTACAATTTCATGTTGCCCTTTCGACTGTTTCGATTAGTTGACCCCTCTCTTGATCCTGCATGTTGCTACACATGCTTTGCAATTGAGACAAAAGGGCGAATAATTCATGAAAAATAGTGTACCACCAATGTTTTATTGGATTTTGTTCCTTCAAAGCGCATTTTCGTGGAATATTCAAGGATACCCGATCATTAAGAATGAGAACGGTCCGAAAAGTTAAATTCGGAATGAGAAATTATACAAATTGAGGGAATCGATAGCAAAATGTATATATTTTTGATTGTAACACAACGAATGGATAAAAATTGGTCAGGGCAATATGTTTAAATGCTTCGAAAGACCTGGTCCTTTGGCTGATGACTATACGATACGCCAGTAGATTGAGCAGGGAAGAAATAAAAGGAACAGAATAATATTCGATAAAGCGGCATCGGCTTCGGCGCTCTAGCTCAGATGTCGCCGTGCGCGCTGTTTATTTGTAGACAGGCTTTACACTATCGCAACATTGAATGATAGGTGTGTTGTTTTGGCCCTATGCTACGTGCTACGCGCGTATGTACATATGACTCTGTTTCTGCGATGTGCTGGTGTGTCGTTTTTGTTGTTGTTGTTGTTGGTGGTGCAGCATAGCTCTAGCACATCTGCTCATATAAAAAAATGTGAGGTCGATCACTTACGATTTCGTATGAAATGTACATTTAGGGGTTTACATTTAGGGACATTAAAACATTTTTGTTTCACTATCTGTGTATGCATTTTTTCGCACCAATGTTGTAGTAGAGTGGTGGAAGCGCGTACACATTTTAACCACAAGGAATGAAAAAAGCAGAAAAGAAGAAATAGTTATTAAACAATTATTGCTTCTTTCCTCAAAAGTCTTATCTTCAGGTTCATCAAAATGACGATTTTAAGCGGGCTATCTTTAAGCGCGTTGTCCATGCCATTGAACTACAGCGAAGCAAATACATAGAAAATCGAAACAGAGATAACAATTACTCGAAAGAAACAAAACTTGTAGGAATTTTCTGAGCATCCTGCCCAGCATTGAAAGCCATGGAAAAGGTGACAACATACCCACATGCCCAATATTCAGTTGTTCGACTAAGAATATCGAGCAGCGCCAGTACAAAGTGACAATTCCTGTGAAATAATATCAAGGCAAAGACCACAAGAACAAGTAAAAGGATCGACGAAGAGAAAATATAATTAATTTATTGTAATAATATTTATTAAACTCTCAACATATGTTCTCTGCCAGCTGCGAGCGAGGAGAGGAACGAACGAACGAATAAACGAACGAGCGAACGAGCGAATAAAAAAAATGAGAAAAATTCTTACTACGTACATCTTACATCTCACATTTTATATTTTACACATGCATATGCGTGCATAAAACTAACAGCAGAAGAAAACCGACGGAACAGACACCACACATAAACCCCCCGATAAATACAATGCATCGTGAAACAAAATAAAATTTCATTCTCCCCGGCTTCATTCAATAGTTGACTGTTGTTTCCTACCAATATTGCGTTCCATCCATTCGATTGATGACAAAAAACTGTATGGCTGAAATCACTCGTCTGTGCCATCGTTCGGTGTTATAAACTATCGTCAGAGTGCATTGCATAGCATCGCGAGCACACACATTATGAAAAATCCTTAAACGTGTTCTCAGAATGATAATAATATCATTTTAATGCCATCAGCGAGTGGAAAAATAAAAGTTTCCCATTGAAGATACCTATTCGGTTCCACATCGTAACGCAATGCACGGCTTCGGTCGAATAGCCTGGCGCACACAACACAATGCTGATTGTACAATTGTAGTACAAACGCAAGGTTTTTTCATTCCAGTCTTTTCTCAAAATGAGGGTCTCTGTGCGATCCTTCCGTTCTATGATATTGTGGCTTATAGCTGCTTATACCGCTGCCGCTGCTGCTGTCGTTTTTGTTGTTGTTGTTGTTGTTGTTATTGTTGTTGTGCTGCTTTACATTTTAAATTCGATGCTATGTTGCTGCTGCTGCTGCACAAGGTGGCAGTACCTGGCTTATACAGACGCACCGTATTTATGTGTGTATGGGTTGGTGCACACCATCGTTTTATAGCAGATAAACGCAAACATGCATGACTATGGGGTTCTTTCCACTCAAACTAACACTACAAGCACCATTCAAAATTTGAACGACAACACGAAAGAACGAACCATTTTTTTTCATTCTGTAAATCTTTAGGGTAGACAGTTTTGTTGATCTCTCTAACTTTAGTCGATTATAGAATCTTGTGCGCTCATCGTGATCGTCCACGAAATGTTTCAGTTGAGAATTTGAATTTTCTTCGTGTAGGAAAAAGAAAGACCGCTTGTGAACATCGATTGATAGGATCTAGAGGCAGAGAAAATGTGAAAAATGAACTTTGATTGTGTTGAACAAGTGAATTGCTGAAACAATAATCCCTAAAATATGACTTTGAATGAATTACGGATCAAAATTCAGCTATAAATTGTAGTGAACATGCTATTGAGCAAAATGGATTTCAATAATCATTCTGTTTCGATTGATTTTTCGAAAATGTGAGTTTCTTTTGGTTGAATTCGCACTTCACATTCCTCCTTTCGAATTATTTTGCAATCGAATCGATGTCTGTATTTGGATATCGAAATAATCTGCGAGACTCTCGCACGCTCGAAACATTCTCATGGTCTGATGCAATATGACTGCACTCAACCCTTCGTGATGTAATTTGATACAGAAAATTTATTGACCAAACAAAATTTGAAGGGTGTTGCGCAATACGAAATGCACACTGTGCTTCGCTTTGAAGTCGATTCTCAATCATGCGGTGCGAGAGAATAAGATTCGCCATTGTTGAAAATGAGAGATTGGTGTCAGGATGAATCGTAAGGCTTTAGTTTGGCGCATGATTATAGAAAACGCCATTTTTTTTATTTCAGATACGGATACGACGATGATGAATCAGCGGCCGAAGATGAATTATCGGAATTATCCGATAATGGCATGGGGGATGACGACAGCTTGGAAAAAAACAAGTCCTTGAACAAAACTCGATGGACCAAGCATGAAGATGCTGCATTAAAATCCCTGGTTGACCAATATGGTGAACGTTGGGACAGCATTGCAAGATATTTAAAAGATCGTACTGATGTGCAATGCCAGCAGCGTTGGACAAAAGTGGTTAATCCCGAACTGATCAAAGGACCCTGGACGAAGGAAGAGGACGAAAAAGTGATCGAACTGGTGGCGCGATACGGTCCGAAGAAATGGACATTAATTGCCCGTCACTTACGTGGTCGCATCGGAAAACAATGCCGCGAAAGATGGCACAATCATTTGAATCCAAACATCAAGAAAACAGCGTGGACTGAAGATGAAGACAAGATCATCTACCAAGCGCACAAGCAGTGGGGCAATCAATGGGCCAAAATTGCTAAATTGCTTCCTGGCCGAACAGACAATGCTATCAAAAATCATTGGAATTCAACGATGCGTCGAAAATACGAGCTCGGTGGACCAACGCGCCGATCAAAAAGCAATTTGGTTCGAGTAAGTGAAGTGTCATTCTTTCCATGAATCTGCGCCATTTTGATTCTTGTCAATTTCGAATTCCTGACATAATGGTTGTTCTTTTCGGTAAATTCCCAGCTGCAACAACAGCAACCGTCATCCAATCAAAAGACATCAACATCGAACGCAAGCAAAGAGAATGATTGGAATAATTCGGATAATTCGAATCATTCGCAAATTGCAATTTCAACGCAGCGCGGGGACTTTTTGGTTGAGCAAATCAAAAATGGAGCAGGCGGTGAGCAATCAACGTACTTTTTATCGCCGATCAACAGCAACAAAGTGTTGTCAACATTGAAACGAGAATCCAATGACTATTCATTAAATCCTCTAGGTGAGCTCCAATCAACAGAGCCGTTCGAAGCAACGCCCTAACTCAACAAAACATTCAAATCTTTTCAGATGAAAATATCATTGGCCTGGACTTGCAAGAGATTCTGCCGGACAATAATATCAAACAGGAGAAAATGCTAATGTCAAACCCGCCGAACATCCTGAAGCGTGCCAAAGCGCTGCGCATTTCGGAGAATGCAGTAAGTGAATCTCTACTCCTCAATGTCTGTCAATTACATTTAGCTCTCGCATGCGAATATGTTGCTTAATGTTTCAATATAATGTTTTGTAATTCTCCCTGCTGTTACGGCGATCATTGGCTTTTTAGAAATCCCATTTCAATTCCCTGCGAAAGTGTGCTGTTACACAAGTTCTCTTTCTTATCGCTTCTGCAATTTGCGTCCGAAATTTTCAATTTGTGGCTTTCTATTCGGCGATCTATTGGGCTTTTCGCGAATTGATTATAGACTGTTTTATCTTTCGATTCACCCATTGCCGGTTTCTGAGTAAGCGTTCCTTGGTGAATGTTGTTACAATGGTTTCGGTTTTATATGTGAACCCCAGAGACACGAAAATGATATCTGGTACATGAAGATGAAATGATGGTTTCTTTAGATATACAATGGCACATTGGAGTACTCCTCCAACCTCACACACACACACACACACACACACACACACACACACACACACACACACACACACAAACACACACACA
>JANSTV010057612.1:0-25185 GCA_027564135.1 Lestremia cinerea | reverse complement strand
CCAGTCCCTCAGCCGTCGGTCGCATCGATTGTGTCTAAATTTACGTTGCACACAACTAGTCTACCGAAGCCGCAGCACGCAGTGCCCATAAGTTTCCGACCATCGGCAGCGCCAGCAGCAACAGCAGAAGCGGCATCAACAGCAGCGGTCGCCAATTACGCAATGGACGCCAAAAATGCAAAACAATTTGCAAATCATACAAAACGTGGATTCCAAGGTGCCCGTGAGATGTCAGCTGATTCGGGCATTGGCGGAATGACAAACTACCCAACGGCTGGTCGACAATCGATGCGAATGTCGCCGAGCCGATTGCGAGTCAGACCGCGCAACTTGGAAATGGTGATGGGTGAGAGGCATCGGTTCCAAGTGCGCGACTTGGACGATTCACTGTCCGACGACAATGTCGTGCCATTGGCCTTGCCGGAACTGCCAAGTGCATTCAATTCAACGCAGCAGCCGGCCAGTCTCAGTGGATTGGTTCGGGTGACCAACAGTGCACCAACACCGCGCGTTATGCCTCGGCACGATTTCAGTTTGAGATCTTTGTCGTCTTTGGATGCGGACTTTGTTGAGGAAGAGAAGGCGCTGCGGGATAATTCCGTTTCGGAGAAACACGTCAGATATTCGCCGGCAGTCAGCAAGTGTTCGTCCACAACCAGTTCGATTATTGTGAGTGATTTCAGACGGTGCCTGTGAGAACGAGGCTAACTTTGTGTTGAATTTCAGGGCAGCACAGCTGGAGAGATCATGGCCGCCAAGGACTGCAGCAGTCTGAGCAGTGGCAGCGATTCTGGAAAACCCGTCTCCAAGAAGGATTCACCGCTAGAGGATGAGACCTCAGTCACCATCACGTTGGAAAACCCAAGTCTGATGATGAGTGAGTGCGCGTGCGCAGAGTAATTGACCCGGTACTGACCGTTATTCTCCTTGCAGGCATTTCATCCGAAACCGAAACAAAGTCCGAGGAAGAATTCATCGAGGCCGAGAAACAGGCCTTTGGCGACAACAAATTCGCCGCGTTGAGAGCCGCAATCACCGACGTCCTCCTGGACGATGAAACCTCACCGTCGGACAGTCTCATCAGCAGCTCAGCCTCCGACGATGCAATCTCCAAGACTCAAATCAATAAGCGAACCTTCGCCGATCTGGTCAACGAGAAGGACGAAGAGAAGGACATCGATGAGATTTCGCCCATCTTCGATGCGGCCAGTCCGGTATCGCACGGAACGCCTACTCATGCGTCAAACTCCTTCTCATTGTCCGATGGAGATGCAGGACGAGATTTCCTCATCGACGATGAAATCGCCGATCAGCCGGACTTGTGTTTTGGCAGCAAACACGACGGTGATTCGAGGGCATCGCGCATGCATTCCACAACCGACACACCGACGCTCATCGAATCAATGAGAGGATTGAAGGTGGCCACCGGTGACTCAGTCGCCAATTCGTATGCGCCTCAAGTGAAGCCACGTCACTCGCTCCTATCGCGCACCGAGTCGCTAGACACGTTGTCCCCGTGCGAGTCAATCTGCTCCGAAGACATGATGATGGATTTCGAGTGCAATAGCAGCATTGATTCGATTGACAGGTGAGTGGGGGGTGGTGGCTCTTCCCACCGGGGAACTCGCTCTCAGAACAAGCACATTCCTTCACAGAATCTCCCGATCGCATCACAGTGGAAGCGGGGGCTCGACTGGCGTCATCGATGAGACTCAACTCTTGAGCGAAATTGGAACGAGGAACTCGGGCATTCGAGACTTGAGCTACATTTTGAAAACGTCCAAAAACAACAGCACGGACAACGTCATGTAAGTGCTTTCATTCTCTCTTTGCCTTCGACCACCCTTGCGGCTCTCCAACAATTTGCTTTCTTCGAAAGAATCTCTCACTTTTGCGAAATGCTTAGCATGCCGTCTCGTGTGTTAACCATTTTGTTGTCTTCTTCGACAACGTGCATTCCAATTGCTGCGTGCGCATCCACTCGGAACGAGCACAATAATCGCGATGCAGATAGAAATGGTGCCGTTTTCCTCAAGCGAAACGTTACGTGCGACTGTGTTGCCGCTGAAGTTCGCCGCCATGGAATTCGTCGAAGGCAACGACTCACGGGTCAAAATTCAATTTCTTTCGACGAAATTCTCCGCAACTTTGGCTGCGACACGATTCGTCATTCGGTTAATTACTTCATTTCCTGAGCTCATCCGAATGGTGAAATTCATTCAGTCTTTAATTACCGCAAAATTACCAGGTCTCCGACGGAACAACAACAACAATGTCGATAGCATCAGACCCAAGCACAGCCGCAGAAACCGCACATCAGAACATCGGTACGGTTACGGCCGTGCAGGGCCGGCTGATGTCAATGACCATTTCATAGTTATTGTTTAGTTGCGCAAGCGATGATTACTTGCATGACCGCTGCCGTCGACATGACAGACAATTGGAATTAAATCATTGCGCTCTCATAAATTCGGCACGTCGAACCGAATGATGGATGAAATGACGACGACGAGAGAGAGAGAGAGAGAGAGAGAGAGAGAAAAAACACGAGAAGAAATGTTGAAATTCTTCGAAAGGCTCAATCCAAGAGATGGCTTTTCGAAAGGTTGAACACGGCATGGGTCGTCGCAAGCACTCGTTCGGGCTGTCATTAAGCCGACTGGCAAACGAACGGTATCGCATTGAAGACGCGCGTATGAGAGCTCCGCTTGTGGAATGCAAAGAGAGCGTTAAAGTGATCGGCAATGAAATGGCAATTCATCTCGTTGGTGATGGATGAATGTGGCGATTTCGGATGAGTCACGAAGGGCAGGCCCCTCTCGACCTGGTTCTGGTCGATTGGTCTTTGGCGAGAGCTCTCCTCTGATCGCTCTCACAACGCAGCCCTCTCAAACAACGGCTCACTCGAAATCGTCGCTCTTTGCCAACCAGCCAAACAAACGGAAAACCTCTCGCAATTGTTTCGGTAACCGCGCGCAGAACACGATCGACCCAACTGTGTATTGTGTACTGTTGACTCTCGCAGTTGATTCGCAGCCAGGTGATTCGAAGCACTCACATTTTTTTTGTGATATTTTCGTAGTTTTTCGTCGATTTTCTGTTTGTTGTTTTATTTCTTGTTTCATTTTTTTCTCTCTGTGTTTGCCGTCGTCGTTTGTGCGGTTTTTGCGCATCGTTTTGCCAACAATCCCATTCGAAATTCAATTCGAACAAGTGCAATTTCACGATGTGCATTCCGGTATAATCGGAGATTTCGGTCGATTTCGCTGGAAACGAAATTTTTGAAGCGAAAAAGTTGTTGAGTGAATTCGAAAACGTTCGGGCGATTCGATTGCGTTCGGCTGGAATGAACGCGGCTGAAGTGTCAATTCGGAAATAGTCAGACACTTGTGGTCGCGTGGCTCGGAGAGACGCTCTCGAAGCAATCAAATTTTACTTTCGCGAGTTTGTCGGGCGCTTCAAGCCGCCCGCATGACATCGTTTGATCGATGGTTCGAGTGGCTGGCCGCGACGAAGAGCACCGCACGGTGACTGTGATGTGCTGATGAATCGAGTTTATTGACATTTACGAGCTTCCACACGGTCTCATCTCGTAGATCGAGATGGCACGAAAGTGAAAATGGATTAATTAACAGACGGAATTTCGAGGAGAATTCGACTTGTGTTGAGGCGAAGCGGGGTGAAAAAAGTGCAAGAAACAATGAATTGTTCCGAATCGGTGACGCCCGACTGTGATGTGTTTTGCAAAGGAACAACCGGCGATAAAAACAACAACAATTTGACTGGGTGGGTTTCGTGTTTGACCAAAAAGAAAACCTCATCGAATATTCATAGCGGCAATTCACCCTGGAATTGCCGCTAAACACTTTCCACCCGAAGCAAAGCAACCCGTCTAAAGCATTGGTTTCGCGTCGCGACCGCCAAACATGAAAATATAAATTGCTTCAAAGAAAACGGCACTTGTTTGGCTTTCAGCCGATGGCGTGCTTACGATTCATAATTCATAAGCGGCGGCATGGCAATGCGCTTGTCGTAAATTCGTTGTTGAGACGGAGCGACATGTGATTGTCGTGACATTTCTCGGAGAAGGAGACCCCATCATTGAATTTCCTTTTGAATTTCAGGACACCACTTCCGGCCCGATCCACGCGACTCCTGAATCGATCGCGTATGCACCAAGGCCAAATCAGTAATTGCGGTTCGGATAGTCCACGATCGATTGACAGTTTCGGACAGCGTCGCACACCATCACAGACTTCCCTGCAGTTTATCGGTCGGGACAATAGCACCATCGACGAGCAAGCCGTCATGCTCGATAAGAATTTCCGTGTGTCAATGCTGCAGGACGTTCAATACTGTCGACAGCAGCTGCTCGCGCTGCGGAGTATCCTGCAGGATGTGAGTTTGATCGTTTCCGGTTGGCCGAGTGGAGAATTACCAGGAAGCTTCCTTTTCAGCCCGAATTAGCCAGCACTGTTGATGTGTCTGCGGTAGATCTGTTTAGCGCTGCCATCGGTCACAGCAACCTCACTGCGCCCGCATTCAACGACCTCAAGGAGCGCAACAGCTATTCACCATCTCTTTCTGACGATCCGAAACATGACATTGTGGACCTCAGAAGACAGGTGGTTTATCTTCAGGTATTCAGCACGTGTTCCCGCTGTTTCATTTTCATTTCATTTGCTTTTGCCTGATGATTTTTCAATGCCCTCTTTCGTTTTGGTGCCGATGATTTTTCCGTTTTCCGCTTTTGGCCAACGGAAATGCTCGGCTACGATTTGTCATCGATAATTCGATTGATTTGAGAAAAATGGTATTTGTTCGAAGGAAATTGTCTTTGTTTCTTCTTTTTTTTCGTCTCCGAATTTCTTTTTTGTGTTTTTCCTTTTTGGCATTTTTGCGCCATTGACGTTGAATGACGTTTTCGCTTCGTTTTGCATGTCAAGTGTCTGAGCATGCTTTGTCTCATTGCGGGGGCGGAATACAATTGATTTTTGGTGTTGAAGGAGGTTTCATGGTCAGCAGAGCCCTCTGACGGGTGTTCCACACAGAACTCACTGCGATCACGAAGCCTCCATTTGTAATTATAAATTTTCGTCGTCATTTTCGATCTTCGCTGTAATAATAGCTTCCCTCAATCCCGTAGTCTCCAAAATTATCCCCACTGCGGCGCGATTCTAATGACCTTTCCTCTCAACAATTAGAGTCAACTCGATGATAAAGACCGAACGATACGAATCCAACAGAATCTCATAAGCAAATTGGAAGCGGAAATGGGCAAGGCCACCAATGGCTTGAAGCCAGCACCTGTCGTCGAGCAATCGATTGAGACTGTGAATATGGCAACGCAAACGGAACGCGTAAGTTTGTCGCCGGCACGACACGATTCGTCAGTAGCCTAACGGGACTTCTCTCTTTTTGCAGTTGCGACCCCTTTCAATGAATAACGATGGATCCACAAGGTAAGCGATATGCCCCTCTCGAACTCCTCGACAAAATAACTTCTGGCCAAATTAGCTAAAATTCAACTCCAACCCACGAGTCTCTGGTCCGTCTGTTTGATGGAACCCAATTGATATTCATTTCAGAATTCTTCCATCGCCCGCTCTGAAACACCTCAAACGTATTTGGCTCTCGATTTCCAACAATCTGCCAAAATGTCATTCGTTGACAGTTCAAATGCGTTCCCTTCGCGCGCACTTGGATCGCTTCTTCGTAACTTCACCGATGTCAGTCGGGTGTTTCTTGAATTTGCAAATTTCCGGGTCGGTCATTCGAGCGAACTCCCTTCGGAGGATCGCCTCCATGCAAAGCTTCTGTGACAGACTGCTGACGGGCGTCTTCCACAGTGCCTGCCTCTACGCGCACGACTATTTCGATCTTTTCTCGAATCTCTTGCAATTGTTCTGAGCGAATCGAACCGACTGAGAGCATTTCAGTGAAATAAATTCTGTTTTTTTTTCTCCGAATTTCTCCCGCACGCTGCTCATTTCGAATGAATCGATCGGACCAATTCCAATGTGGGTAAATTATTGAATGTTTTTTTTTCGTCTCATTTTTTTCGTGTTGTCTCATTTTTTGTCTTTTTTTCGCAATAAAAATGTTCTTTTACATCAAATCGAAAATGTTGTTGTTGTTTTTGTGGGCACAAACAAAATTTCGATTTGAATTGAATTTGCAGACTTGAACTGGGCCAGGTACTGTTAAGTGATTGTCTTCTATCGATAGTGGTGTTGTGTGCAATTAATATTATTTGCATAATTTACATATTGCAAACGTGTATCGATTCGTGTCGCTGTTAATTGACGACGAATGCCGTGCATTGACAATTTTCAATTAGCACAAGGAGCTCGGCTCGCAAACGTTATGTCTCTTTCAATTTTCGAGATGGCGAAGGTGAATTCCGCTTTTTGCCTCGCGCAGTTTTTCAACGTTGCCTATTTTCCACTAAAACCTTTTTCTTGCCTTTTTTAATGAAATGATCTTTGAGACTGAGTCATGTTGGAATTGTGATATGATTGACCCACACAGGGGGAAGGGGTGGACGACCACTGTTTCAAGAGAATATAGTCGTTTCAGGCCTCGTCAAAGTCACTCCGGTTTATTTTAGCGTTTCGCTCAAGAAATTCTCATAAAATATTTATTTTAAAATAATTTTTTATTATTTTATTATTATTTTTAAAAAATCGCGAAAAATATTGGCGCGATATAAATTTGCGCGGTGAAAATTTCGCTAAAAAAAATTACGCTAATACGAACAATAAGAGCCTACGCCAGAAACAGTGCCAATAAAAGGCTTTCGCTGAAACTTAAAAACCGCGAAAAACCTTCTCGCTAAATTTTCGCGAAGTCGCCGTGAACCCTCCCAATCGAATTGGTCTTGTGTGGGTCGAGCAAATGGCGCGTTAATTTCGCGCTAAAATCAGATACAGGTTTGCATGAAGAAAAGGATTGATTCGAGCGCAAAGCTCCGAACGTGTGATATGATTGTTAAGTCGACGAGACTCAACTGTGAAAGCCGAGCTTTAACGAAAAATTATGATTTGTTTTTGAATAAACCTATGAAATTCCAGTCCTAGACTAACGTAGATGCCAACACGATGCATCGTTGACGGCCAGTAAATGTTGTGACCCAAAGAATGCTAAAAATCGATGCGAGTTTTGTTTGTGTTTCGAAACGACCATGTTTGTGCGTTTGTTGAGAGAAATCGTATTCGAATGTTGGTTGTGTTGTGAACGTTTGATTTTTCATTGGTTTTCCTTTCTTTTTTCCTTCATTTTTTCTTTCTTTTACGTTTCTCATGCCGCCCATTCAGTTTGAGTGAGGTAACTACGTAATGTGATTCGATGTTTGTGTTGAATGGCTTTGTTATTTTGTGGTTCATTTGAGTGGGGCGAATCCGACGAGGGCGGCGGGGCCATTCAGGATTCACACCATCAAATGAACCGTCCTGCGTGTTGTCGATGGGCTTCAGTCAAAGTTCAGAGGAATAAATCAACCGGGTTTTTCTCATTTCAGCAAAATTGAAGATGAAGACACCGCCAAATCCCCGAACTCCGCACCAACATCCATTGAAGCATCCCCGAAATTCAATTCGGATTACATCGAAACGAAGAAATCCTTTAAAATTGTCAAAACTACTGAAATCGTCCACGATCTTAGTGCTGCAACGAATGCATCGCCCGCAGCACCGATCGTCAAACGTAATAGTTCCACAACGAAAACGACGACCACCACCACAACGGCTGTTCGACGAATTCCGCGTGGCTCCACAAACAGTTCATCGGCATCGAGCAGTTCCGGTGACGATGCCCCAGCCCAAATAACCATCCCAGTGGAAATCATCAATTCCTCCAGCATCATCATAGCTCCCCCCAAATCGGCGATCAATGGCAAATATATTGAGAATATTCTGGACGTTGGCAGCACAAATGGCGGCGTTGGCGACAACAAACACAACGATGGCAATCTGAATGGACTGATTCGCTCCAAGAAACGTCAGTTCGTGACCAATTTCAACAAACAATTTTGATCTCCGCATCTATTTCGATGAGACATCACTCCCTCACACCCACTCATCACAGCATAGCCAAATAGATTAGCATCGCAGTTATTTCGATGAAATCCCAAAGTGAATTCAAGAATTCATCTCGCAAACATTCATGTATTAGTTGTTGAAGGATCTCCTGGAGCAACCTCGGCGGCATGCAGCTATTTGCATGGCGTCCGGTCCCGCGTTGATATTTGTAATTAAGAATTATGCTTAGCTTGCCCTTGCCCCTCCTCTTTCGCATCGATCTGGAAGGAAGCGATTGAAGGTCGATCTTGCTCGGCCTCGAGTGATTTTGATTCCCGTTTTTTTTTTTCATTTCTTTTTCCATTTTTTTTTTTTTTTTTGGCGCTTCACCTCAGACCATTTTTTGGGGTGAACTTAAACGTTTTAAAATAATTTTTAAAAATAATTTCGTTATTTTTAATTCATTGTCGGGCGCGTGGCCGGTCTGGGCACTCATTTGAGAGTTCAGAAAATGGTGCAATAAATTCGGCATCGTGGCGCCGGCTTTGATTTGAAAAATTGTCGCACGTACGTTTACGGTTAAGTTAGTTTTGTAATTTTGCTCCTGGAGCGATCTCCTCTTCATGCTGACCGTGATCACTTGTACGCATGTCGAAGCTAAGCATTCCTTTTAATACGAAAGAAAAATTGTATGAAAATAATTTCCAAATAATTGTAATTTAGTGAAATTCATGATATTCAGTGATAAACAGAGAGAGATAGTATTATTATTGTGAATAAGAGCTTATTTATTTACCGGTGTGTCAACTTATCTTTTTTCTCTCTCTCTCTCTCTCTCTCTCTCTCTCTCTCTCTCTTCTATTATGCTCTTTTTTTGAATCGATTTTGGTTTGATTTGTTTTTTTTTTCTTCAAACCGTTTGTTTATTTGTCACTTGGAGCATCATTGGACATTCAAATTACTGGAAATATATCGTTTCATTGATCAATCAGATAGTGGAGGTAGTTTTCATTCGGGAGCTGATGTTTTAGAGGAGAGACGTAGCCCTTAGTGGGGTGGGTTGGCGGCAAACAGGTGATCGTTGTTGATTTTCTTCATGAACTTCCTGGCTGCTTTGATTGGAGCCGAGCTTTTGCTTGCGACTTCGGAATAAATATGAGGGAGACGGACGGAATTGTGGTTCGAGGAGAGGGACGTGAGGTTGATGACCCGCTGTCCCCGCCATTGGTTAGTCTAGTGAGGTGAGAAGTGCAGTTTCTTGCACTGGAATCTGAGCGGGGTGTCCTTGCAGCAAAGCTCTGCTGGTGGCTGGAGTCGAAGCATTTCTCGCTGATGTTCGAACCGTCAGATGACGATGTCCTGCAATTCGGCGGCTTTTGAAATGAAAACAAATTAATTAGAAGTGTTTAATTGTGTGAAAGATTTATTTTATGCGAGGCGACGACGAAATTGACAATTGATTTATTGATTTGATTGTTTGGGAAAATCGGTCTCGCTGAGCTGCAACTGCAAGTCAAAAAGGAGGATTAGCGCTGAACCGCCATGGAAAATGAAACAGCCAACTCACCTCGGTTCACTTGAATCCATCAGCTTTGTCGAAATTGATGAGATTGGCATTGCCTTCGGTGACAATACGCGAAACGTGCGCCACACGAGGGAGGAATCCGTTGCGTCGGTCCACAATTTTGCGAATGAGATTCTCCGGATTGTCAGTGAATTTGCAAACCTTCTGAATTTTCGGACAAATCACTCGGTGCTCCGGCGCGATGAAGCCGTTTAGGTGGATTTTTCCGTCTTCGAAAGCTTGTTGGTGCTCCTCCGATCGTGGACGGGGAATGATGCCAACGAAACAGCAATAATCATCCTGTTCACGCCGGTTGCTGAAGTAAATGTTTCCAGCGAACACCGACAGCTGGGCCCCCACCATACCACCGATTTGGGTTCTTTCGGAAGGGATGGGCAATTGCAAGGCCTCGATGTTGATCAATGTGTTTTGGTCGGGCGACAACCGTGGCGAGTACATGTGCAGTGTGGTGGCTGCTCCGGCAGAGAATGTCGCCTTGAAATAGTTGGCTTCGAACTGGCTGATAACGAGTAGCAACTTGGCCGGTGAGGCGGACACCACCCACCCAACAGGACGCAGGAACTCATCTTCTTTGTCACCGCTGGAGCTGACAACCGCCATGAAGTCTTTCGTGATGAAAACTCGACTGCCCCAGGCCCTCGATTGGATCAAGTTCGGCCACAAAGTGGTATTTCTGAACGCCTGAGGCAGTCGCAGAACGGATTCGGATGTCTTCAACTGGTTGAAGTATTCTCCATCGGACAACCCATTTTGAAAGAACGGCTTGAGTTTCGGGTCCACTTTGGGTTCCAGATGGGCGGTGCTTCTTGGCCGATGAATCTCGCGATGCTCTTCCAACTCGTGTTCGAGCTCTTTTTCTTGCTCCTCGTCCAGAAGCTGCGCAAATCTTTTCTCGCTGGGGATGTTTTCCTTGAGCTTCGTCGTTATGAATTCCAAATTGTCGTCCAGCCATTGAGCGATTCGTGAGTGCTCACTGTAGTTCGAGCGGAGCCCTCGGAAGCGGTTCTCAAGAATGGTCGTGTACAGCATTTCGCTCTTCTCACCATAAAGCTCGTCCAACTCGATCGGTTCGTCGTCAGTGCAGCGTTCACTAAGAGCTTGCGCCTCACGCGTCAGCCACGAAGCCGCAAGCTTTTGCGAGTAGTTGTATCCAGCAGCAGCCCAGTGGACTAGTCCATCCTTCTCGTACAATTGGCTGTTGTGGCAAATGAATTCGATGACGTCGACTGCCTTCACGTCACCGGTCTTGTCCTTGCGAGCCAGCCCTCGAATGGCGTTATCAGCTTCCTCGGAAGCCCAGAACTGCACAGTGTGACCTTGACCCAGCAGACGCATTCGCATGCATGCCTGCACTGTTTTGTCACGCGTCTGCTGTCCGGCTAGTGTAACGCATGCGCAGGTGCCATTGGGAAATTTAAGGTCTGTACCGCGTGTGTGAACATCGTCCAAGTAGATGACGCACCGGTCTAAACGCTCGCGGAACGCTGAGAGCTCAAATTCACGGTCGATGCCCGTGCGATCGATGACCATCAGATTGTTCTGCTCGTCAAAGTAAACGGCTGCATCCACGTGGTCGAGGGTGGTATGCCTGAGCCACTCCTGCGCCACTTGTCTGTTATTCAGCTCGAGCATCAGCGCTCCCGAGTCCAGCAACACTCGAAGGCGGCGAGCAGCGAGTCGTTCGATGATGGCTACCCCACTGACATTGGGCGGCAAGCGTTCGTAGGTGTCGTTCTCCGGAAGCAGTAGCGTCTGCCGCACTTGCTCGTTGGTGTTCTCCAATTCATCCAGGTCGTTCTGGACGATTGGCTTTGGCAGCAGCAGCTTGGTGTCATTGGTACCGCTGAAGCCGGTTGCCACTGGCTCAAACTGCTCAGAGCACAAGTCCCACGCAGTGCATGTCATTTTCTTGGCGAAGAGCTTCGCTTCACGCGGGAAAACGCAACGCGACAACCAGAAATCGATCACATACATGTTGTGCCGCAGCACGGGGAACAGGTGCTTTTCACGCTGCGTCGCGTCCGACAGATTGACGCCGCTGTAATTGCGTACTGACGGGTCGACTTTGTCTTTGGCAACGTTCCGCATCCAGACATCAAACTTGTGATCTTTCTCCGAGCTCTGAGCCAGCAAGTCGAAGCACTCGTACAACTGCGCATCGGTTAGACCAGAGTAGTAATAGTGGAGGTGTGTCAGCGCGATGGCCACATCAGGATGCCCAAACTCTGTCTTCTCCGCGCTGATGTCTTTTGCAATGAACGGCACCGCCATTTTCCGATGACCTTTCTGATTGACGCCGTAGTTGACGCGCCAACGTTTGCGTAGCGCCAAACACAACACTTCATACTTGAGCAGTCCGCACATAATCAACAAGGTCTCTCGACTCTGGCACGTTAGCGAATTCATGAGTTTGTCGCACTCGATCGACTCGAATGCCTTGTCGGTGATGAGACGCTTCACGAGTGCCGACTCATTCGCTTTCAACTGAGGGAATTTGATGTCCGTTCTGCCGCCGATAAAGTCGTCTGCGAGCAATTTCTTGAGCTCATCAAAGATGGTCGGGCTTAGAATGCGGCATGGTGTGAACTTCTCAGCGTCACGTCCGTTCTTCTCATCGAATTCGATCTTCTCGTTGCCATATACCTGCCAGAGTGCCTCCATGTGGCGCGGGACGAGCTTCAAAAGGTCCTGTACGACAGTCCATCGTGACTGCCCGCCACCCGGAGGTAGTTGCTCGCCCACAGTGTATATCAGCTGGTATTTCGCGTGTAGAATCGCGTCCGATTCATCAAAGATGTGACGCGCGTTCTCATTCAGCCACCTGTGCGTTTCCAGCAGAACATTCGCCGTGGCGAGATCGCCTTTCCGTGCTGTCTCGTACATCTTCAACTGGAGTGAGCATCGGTATTCTGGCAGCGTAATGACAATGCCCCGTCTTTCTTTGCATTCACGATAGCTGTCCAGCATGGTCGAGGCCTCACATGTCCCGATGGGCATATCTCGACGGCAGGGCATGGTATACACTCGCCGGTTCAGCATGCCGCCCAGGCACTGCCGAAGCGACTTGAGATTGCTTCGGAACAGCGACTTCAGCACCGTCACCTGGCACATTTGACGTTCGTCAGATAAACGGGCTGCCAGAATTGGGACGATCACCGCTGTCTTCCCCTCACCCATGTTGAGCTGCATGACGGAATGTTTGACACCCGGAGGGTCTATCATCCGACGCGCCACTTCGATCTGAACTCGTCGGATTGTCAAGTTCTGTTCGATCTCGAACAGAAGCCACTCGGGGTATTCCGCTGCGGTCCAATTCTCAAACGGCTTGACAGCTTCTTCTCGCCTCAACGCCACCTCCATATGCGGCTGCTGCTGGCGGTAGGCCAGGATTCGAGCCGTCCGCAGTCCGACGCTGATGGTCATGCCCAGCACCCCGAGCATCGATCGCTGCTCTTCCACGGCTGACGTCAGGATTTTCGGCAGCATTCGAGTCGGCACCAGTCGCGGGTAAAGTCCGCCGTGCACCAGAAATTCTTCGTTTGGCGGGATCGAGAATCTCTCGAAATCTTGCCACGTTCTCATTCCGGCGATCTCATCGTCGAGGCGTCCTTTTTGAAAGGCTTTTGAGGCCTTTTCGAAGAGAGGACGATGCGCTTCATCTTTGAATTGCCGGGTGGTCTTCTCATCAAAGTCGATCTCAAATTTACTCGATGATTGAGGGGGCTCAGTCTCATGGATCCAACTCGTGGGGGATGGCACTTCCTTCCCTTGCAGCTGGTTCACCTTTTTGGCAACTTCTTTCAAAAAGATTCTCAAAAGACGATTGTCATGCCACATTTTTAACAAGGGGTTGATTCTCTTGAGGGCTCTGCGCACATGGATCCTCGACGCATCAGACAATGAGCTACTGCTGCATTTTCTACATGGCCATTGTTTACGGATGTCACGGGCCAATATTTTCGCTTCGTTTGAAACGTCATCATAGAAATCCGAATCTGAATCTGAATCGCTCGTTGAGTTTGCTGCAAAGATGCCTGCGACTTTAGCACTACTGAATCGGTCCTCAGGCTTCGAATATCTGGGTATTGCCGGCGGATCAATTGATTCGAAGTGGGCAGGGTTCCGAGCAATCGCTTGCAAGATAATCAAACCCTCCAAGTCGGCCTCGTTGAAGGCCAAGAATGTGAAGGCCAAAGCGCGCTTTGCATCGTCGAATTCGCCACGACGCGCCACATCGTACAAGTCGATCCAAATGTCCCGAAGCTGCAATGAAATTCCACTGTTCAGCAACTTGCTTTGGCAGCTAATGCCTTGCCGTTGACCCATCAAATCTTCCGAGCTAATGAGCAGTCCATGGAGGGAAGATTCGACATCTGAAGGCACGGCGAAAGCTCGTTCGTGCTCGAGAATGGAGAGGATACGCATATTCGAGCAACTGGTGGTGCTTCCGTAGGTATAATGGGTGTTGTCGGCGAGTTTGGTCACGTCGATGAGGCCTTTGTCGATGCTGGCATTCGGATGGTAGCAGAGGTGTCTCCGGTAGGCCTTCTCATTTTCCGCATTCGCTTCAGCTTCAAATTTTCCGCCCGAGCTTTTCTCCTCAGAATAAAGGAATTTCAGACGCTGGCTGTCGGACATCAACTGGCCCACGATGGTACCATAGCCATCATGCGCTGACGAGGAATGCAAATGGTGTGGCCATTCGACGCACATCGCTTCTCGCAAATGCGCAGGCTCGAAGCTTCGTTTTGGTGAAAGTTGAGCAATTTCGCTCAGAATCCGGGTTGATTCAACGTCGTACGGTTCGGACGACCACGAAAAAGCTAATTGCAATATTTGCAGCGCTCGTTCTGTGCCAGTCATGCCGGTGAAGGGGTCGGGCAACGGATGAGACGTCACCGCGTGCAAATGCGCCATGAAGAGCCATGCGCTTTGGCAGTTCCCGGATCTCAGCTGGCGACTAATGTCGTCTACTTCATAAATGAAGAACGGAGGCTCAAAAAGCTGTTCCAAAGACACGGTGGCTCTGACGCGACCTTGAACTGCGCCAATTTTAATGCTCCCATGAGGAATGACGAGCATCCGCTTGTGGCCGTTGATGTGCTCCAGCAGAAGACCGTTTTGCAGCCCAAGAAGCGTCGCGAGCTTTTGTTTAACGCTGACGCGCATGTTTCGATATTCGTTTGACATCATTTCGTTCGATGGGCCCACTTTGAACTGGATTCGCAGCCGGGGCAATTCAACACTGGCGGTGCCACCATTGTCCATAAAAATGTGGACAAACTTCTGGACTTCTAATCGATCGGTGTAGCGGGCGATCACCCGGAATGAGTGGCTGTGCACATCCAGCATTTCTCGCTTCGTTTTCCGTTCGGTGAGGCGTCTCGTCTGCAGGTCGATCGTGTAATGAACGTCGTTGCGAAACCCGCTTGATTTGAATTGTTTCGGTCGGAAATCCACCACTTGCTGGTCAAGGTTCCACCAGTGGCTAAATTGGTCTTCAAGCTGGACAGGCACATCATCGCTCAGCTTCTGGTGGGGAATCAGCTCGAAGCGCTGGCCGGTGTCATTGCGCTCGGTGATGATCAGCGCCTCGTCCAACAATCGGAAGGAATACAAGCATCCGTCAATTCCAAATTTGGTGTCGTAAGCGCGGCTATCCGTCGGTTGCACTTCGAACGAACTGATTCCGAATTGTCGCTGGAACAGCGCATGACTTGTGATTTCGTCGGGGAGCTTCGCGATGGGGAGTCCGTCCACGAGGAAACTGCCCAAAATGAGGTCGACCTCGATGTAGTGCTTGCGGTCGCCAACGGCCACCGTCGCAAAAACTGTTTGGGGAAGACTCTGAAATGGGCGCCAGGTGCCGAAGCAGCCACCGGTGGCACCACCCCACTGAGCTATCGCAAACTCGTTCATGTCGATCGGGTTGCTTTCGATCGAAACCCGCAGCATTTTCTCCAGCTTGACGCCAGTGACACGCACCAATCGCAACAAGTTGCGTTTCAGCAAAGGCAACTCTTTGAGCCCCGTCCGGCTCAAGATGATATTGTGCTTGATGCTAACCACTGCGAAAAGCCACGATTGCAGCGCTGAAGCTCCTCCGTCCGACTGCCAGATCTTAGGGAAGCATTTCAGTTGGGTGTCGACAGAGAAGGTCAGCGCCAAACAGATGCCGCAGTCGACGATGATTTGACGGATTTTCTCGATTTCGTCAATTTGCGTCGAGTCGTACTCGGCCTTCGTCGCTTCGACTCGGGTGATCCACTCACTGCTGATTCTACGACAGAGCAACAGCAACTGAACGGCTCGCTCGATCACCCCGCCATTCTCATTCAACTCGAGAGTCCGAACGCCAATCAGGACGACGATGAGCAGCCGCAGAGGGTGTTTCCAATTGTTCTCCTGCAGTTGAGCGTAGCCTTGCAGGAGAGCAAGCATCTCGCTGGCGAACTGTGGATCGAGCAGGTCCTCGTGTGCTTCCCGATGCCATTCACCACTGAGATTTGATTCGGTTTGCCACAAAGCCTGCAGAACGAGTGCGACGACAGACCAAGTTTCGAACGATAACGTCTGCGTGGCCAATGCACGGTAAATGTTGCGGATTTGAAGACGATGCCCGTCGGCGCGCAATGACCCGAACGCCACATATTCAGCGAGCGGCAAGTCGACAGGACAGTCGCATTGTTTGGCCAGCACTTGGTTCTGGAAGTGGCCAGTTGACTTCAACATCCACTGCATGTGCGCATATGGCGATAAGGGTTGAACTTCAAGCGTGGTGCTGTGCTTGACGCTGTGCGATGGTACGGTATTTGAGAGCGGGATGTGGTCCGCTCCCATGAAGGTGCAGTTGTAGCCGTTGTTTTTGATGAACTCATGCTTAGCGGAGTCGGGATGCAAGGGATCCGCGTAGTGACTCCTCATGAACAACGTGGTTGTGCTGCCCAGATGAACGACCTGCTGCGTGTTGTGGCGATGTTCCGAGATCTGCGCGTAGTCAATCCACTTGCCTTTGATTCCGATTGTCTGGTCGGGGGTTTGGTTCCGGCAAAAGTTGGTCGACATGAAGTACAGCACGTCCCGAAGGCAAACGATCTCATTTGGGATTCTCAACTCAAATGCAACGGCATCTTGAAAATGGGCTTCGTTTCGGAGGGGTCGCTCGTACAAATCGACCCTACAATTCTTAATCCTTCTTTCAAGATCGCAGAGGCTACACCAGGACGAGTGTTCGGTACACATATTTCCCCATCGATCCTCGTAGGTGGAATAGGAATGGCGTTTGCCTCGCATCTCAATTCTCCATTCCTGAACTTTCTCACAAGCCCTCTCCACTTCTTTTCCCTTCTCCTCGATTTTCCGCTTGCCCATTTCCAAAATTTCACGCTTCACCCCCTGCATATCGGCATTTTCACTTGCAAACCGTGCCGAAAAGGAGGATTCACTGACTTGTGGCTCTTCAATCAAGCTGGGATACATCGCAGTAGAGTCCCTCCCGGTGAAATATGCCCCCATTGTCCAGGCCTCCTTCAATCCCGCTTTGGTGGGTAACAACAGCTCATCAATGATTTTCGGATTGATGCCGCATCGATGTTCTCGCAGCAGAGGATGCGTTTGAACGGCGATTTGATCGAGTCGTTGAACGATCTTCAGAAGTGCCAGGATCAACCGACTGCCGCCCATCGGATCATTTTCGTAATGCTGCTTTGCCAATTTGCCGTACGCAAAGGCCAGCTCGCGAATACTCATGACGTGACTGGCCCCGAACTTGTGCAAATGTTCGAAAATCCAATTCTCGAAATCGGCGAGCACAAGACTGGCGCCGATCTCATCCGTGGTTGAGAGCAGACTTGCAGCAGGAAATCCGACCGACTCGACTCGGTGACGCAGCATGGCTTTCGGTTCGACTAGTTCGTAGTTGACTGGTGTTACAACAGCATTGCGCCGGGATTGAATGTACGCGTCCAGCTTTGGGATGGTTTGCTTGACGTCTTCCGCGAAGTTGAGGTCGTTCAGTGGGAGGAGTTCGGCCTCACGATGATCTTGCTCGATGAGCACATTGAATTGCTTGTCCATTTTGAGTCGCATCTTCTTGAGGACGGCTTTCGTGTGCGTTTGAACCAGCTCAAATAGCTTGCGACGCTCCCCGACGACCAGCTCTTGATGACACACCAACTTTTCCAATCGGCGAGCAACTTTCGCCAGCATCTGCATCGCCACGTCGATGTCGCTTGGACGAAAACTAGCATGCAGCCACAGCTCGCACATTCTCGCCATGAACTCCAGCAGAACGACCTTGAAGGCTGATCGAGCCTCTGGCTCATCGAGCTCGGTGCAAAGGTTTAAATGTAGCAGAACTCGAATGGTCGTCCATTGGCCGGACCTTTTAAAAGCCGGCCCGTTATGGCTGCGTACGACGTCGTCTCGGATTTTTTTGGTTATTTTGGGGAAATCAGTCACCACTTCTGACTGTCGATCGGCCAACGCCGACAAAAGCCATTCCGAAACAAACAGCGGATCGAAGGCGTCGCGATCTTCGGACACTGTGTGACCAGCCTTGCGAGTTGTCGGCCATGCCTTTTTGAAGGTTGTCACGTGGAGCACTTCCAATTGTTCGGCGAATATTTCCGACTTGATGAGATCCGAGAAAGGTGCGGAAACCGATTTATGCGGGAAAACCACCTGGAAATAGGGAAAAGTGGTCATTCGGCTGTTGGGATTTCAAGGATGGAAGACGAGCGGACCTGCACTGCATTGGGACTCCCCAAAATGACATTGTTCGGCAAAGACGCAGCGAAAGTCGAGACAGTTACTCTGTGGGCGTCGCCATTGTGCGGCAAATGCAAGCAAATGCCAGCGTTTTGCTCACGAACGTACAAGCCGAACATGTCTCCGGGTTGGAGGGCCTGCACCGCGTTGGAAATGTTTGACGCGTTTGGCTCCCACTGAACTTTGGCCATGGTCCCGAACAGGTTGACCGTCGATCGTGGAAGGTATTCCTGAATGTCATGAATGACGTCGCCCATCAAAGCCACCAGTCCATCCTCATAGCTGCTGATCTCGCGTGAGTTGTATTCTTCGTTCAACTTCCTCGGGAGGAACACGTGCTGCACCATTCCGTGGAACGTCGCCGGATTTAGATTGAAAAGAGGCTTCCTCGGCATTTTCGCGCTAAAATGCTGAAAATTGAATGAAAACTTGATGAAATTGTCTGAAATTGTCTGAAATTGTCCATTTGAGCTGAACTTACCGACCAGAGCGCGCTTCTTGGCGGAATGTTCCGTCGAAGCCAAAGATCAAAGCACTGATCGATGTCCGGCTGCTATTTGACTATCAAAATGGATACAAAAAAATTGAAACGTTAAGATCGATCGAAAGCCACATTGAGGGCTTCAACTCAACGATGATGACGCACGATGGTCAAAAGATATTGCTGCTACGACGGTTCAGCGGTTTTTGAAACAAAAAAATCACTGAGAAATGAAATCAGCAGAACCCGAAGACAACACACACAACGAAGCCATTGTGAAAATAAACAGATCGATTTTCATAAACAGATCGCGATAAAGAGCGTTGCGAACGGAGAAGCATCATCATAAATGCGAAATCGTTTGGAGAAGCAATTGTGAAAGAAGCTGCTTGGACATCGAGTTGTGACTAATCACCGGATAGCGGCGACAATGTATGTCGTGAACGTGGCTAAAGTCATTTAGATTTCGACGTCGACAATCGGGCGGAAATCGAGATGGCTTCAAACTCTGACATTTCAAAGGAATTCGTTGCCAGCAAATGAGACAAAAAATCATTAAAAACTCTACGAAAGGAGTTCCAAATCCACAGCACCAGTGCGGGGGAATAAAATTTCGATAATTAAGGGATCAATGATCAGCGTTTCATTGCCGAACGAGCCGTCAAAGAGAGCTAAAATCAAACAAAACGAAAGAACTCACCAAAATTGCCGACGATCACTCGTTCGACTTAATCAAAACCAAACAAAGGAAACTTTCCACCAAAATTGTACAAAATCGAATGCACGCGAATTTTCAAATAAAAAGACTTCGAAAACGGTTGGAACTTTGTTCGTGATCGCAACCACTTGTGTCGACACTCAAATTTCAAATGAAAGCAGATGTTGCGCGACCGCCACAGCATTGACGCAGAATTCGATTTCAGCATCGAATTGTTTTGAATACGAAAGGCTCAGACCATAAATTCGATTCTTTATTGCTTACGCTTTCTCACTCTCTCATATTTCTTAGCGGAGCTGTTAGGAAAAGGAGAACCATTGTTCGGATCTTAATGTCGAGCAATAACTTGGCGCTGAGTCACATTCGGTTCAACAACAAAAAAACGCATAATTCAACGGAGTGTGCGTTCAGCCAGATTTCAAAAAGAATATCGACCGCAACAATTTAAATCAAACTCAAATAATAAACAAGCAAATCCATTTATTTCCTTCAAAAAACAAACTCATCGCTCCAAATGCTTTGGCATTTCGGGAATTTCGCCGAACAGTCATCATCTTCAATCCGCTGGTTGTTTTCCTGCTCGATTCGGAACTTGGTGTTCACTGTCGACGTGTCCGTGGCCATCTGTCCTGCAGGCAAGCTGCAAGCAAATTCCCGTTAGTTGAGTCGAGTTGGGAGCGAATTGGGATTCAAACCTGAAAATCACGCGCAGAATTTCCTGCACGAAACTTCCTGGAGTGTTTTCGTCATTGGATGATCTCCTCGCTTGAACGGACGATTCACAAATAGCCCGCCGGATGCATTCGGTTCCATTGTCATTTTTTCTGCCGGGAAAAAGGGGTGAAGTTACCGCAAAAGCACTCCAATTGGTGTAGGCCTTGCATCACACTCACGCATTCAGGTACTTTTCGATGCTCGCGTACAAGCTGTGCCGCGTCGACTGATGTCTCATCCAGTGGTGCTGCTCCTCTTCATCGATTTCGCCGCCACGGCGGGCATCTTCAATGCGACGTCGCATCCTCAGCGCCGGGTAAATGTAGTGCGGCTTAAATCCTCCATCACCCTTCTTCATCGCCTGGTACTTCTTCTCGAACTTGCCCAACGAGCCTCCATCCTTGCTTTTGTAGCCGGCCGCCTTCAATTTGCTCCGAATTCGCTCGTAGGCCGCTCCGTGCTTGTTGGCTGCATCCCAGCGATAGTTGTGG
The DNA here is from genome assembly GCA_027564135.1 of Lestremia cinerea. NCBI lineage: Eukaryota > Metazoa > Arthropoda > Insecta > Diptera > Cecidomyiidae > Lestremia > Lestremia cinerea. The sequence goes on along the minus strand of JANSTV010057612.1, from coordinate 4,409 downwards.
TAGTTCACTCGATTGAACACGTCCAATGGCTTGCTAGCCGTCACATTTCCAGTCCGACGCAGAGCAACCTTCTCATCGATCTTATGATGATCTGGATATTCCGGTCGATCGGGCAACTGCCACGCCAACGCAACAGTCAATCCGAAGATGTAGAGATTTGTGTAGTCGACAATCGGAACGATTTGATCGTAGACTGAAAGGGATATAAGTCACTCCCATCTCTCGGTTCACACTCGTCTCGCACTCACCCAATTGCAACGAGCTGCCCTCGGGGAAGATCAAATACCTTCGTGACCTCGACAGAACTCGCCCTTTACTCACTTCATCCTCTTGCGAGAGGCCGTACGGCAGCCGAAAGAAGCTCAAAAAAGCCAACAAGACAAACAATTGCTTTCCGAACGACATCTCACACTGAATTCAACCAACTGATCGATTCGATTCGAGTTCACTCGTCGCATGCACGAATGCACTCTAACGAGGCGATGGTTGATGCGCGTTAATCAGGAGCCATCAGCCTCAGCGCTAATTTCCCGAGTCAACAGTGATCGTTTAGCGTCGATTGTGTACGGTCATTGCGTTCGCTCCATTTAACCTAACTGTACTTCACACATTCACCGAATTGATGAGTAGACCCACCAGGAACGTCATCGCCACACAAAGCGTCACAGCGACGTTGCACTTTGAACTGCCGACGAGTTGGAGAATCGCCATTCAAACCACAGTAAAATACAAGAGAAATTAGATTTATTTGTAACAAAACACATGGAACGACAAGTGCTGAAATCAAGTGATTATTCGAAGGGGGTACATCTGGAATGCCAACGACAAACACTGAGAGAAAAAACCGTGATAAACTCCACCATGCCCCGTACGAGTTACTTAAACATTTTAAATCTTTCAAAAGTCATAAATTTGGCCAAATTTTGATTGCTGAGCAGCGGAGAGCCGGTGAACGCGGGGGGCTTAGATCTTCAAACTGAAGACCATCTCCAGGAACTGCTCGTAGTGTATTGTGATGACGCCATCCATGTCAGTGTCGTACTGCCGAAATGATGAGGTGAGAGTCTGCGAGAAAGAGTTCATTGGTGAAACGGTCAACGTCGCCCGTCGCTCCCCACTTACATATAAAACGATGCAGCATTGAATAAAGTCGTCGAAGAGTATCGTTCCGCGACCATGACGATCGAATTTACGCAGCAAAACATTCACCAAATTGTCCGATAGGCGATAGCCGAATGCGGTGAGGGCGTTCTTCAATTCGTTTCGATCAATGTTGCCGGAGCCGTCGGTGTCGAATGACCGGAAACAGTTTTGCCAATCGGTCACGTACTTCCAAAGGGCGCCGAAATCATGGAAGTTCACCTGGCCTGTGTTTTGTTTGTCGAACATTCCTGCGGAAGAGAGATTCTTAGCTACGACCGACTATCGCACACAGTCATTTCCCACATACCAATCATAAGTCGGACAGTTTCCGGATTGAAGGGGCTCCATGTGCCGTTTGACAGCGCCTGCTGCAGCTCATCGGCCGAAATATAGCCGCTGTTGTCTTTGTCGACTCTGAAAGCAACAACGTAACTTCATTAATCGCTCATAGTTCGATGCTCGTCGCAGATTTCGCAACGTCAAGGTCAATTTAATGAACTGTGATGATGATGTCGCTGACGATGACGAATTGTTGAGCAAACAATATGATGAACCTTCGGCAGAGGCCTTCGATCATCATCGTTCAAATCTAACTCAAATTCTGATAAGAATTTCCAATACTTGCCTACGGAAAACATCCCACAAAAACTGTTGATTTGGCAATTGCGATTGAAAAGTCATTTTCGTTCTTCACTCTTCGTTTTGGCCGCACGCGGAAGAATCGATTCGATTAATTGAGCAAAGTTCGACACAATTTCGGGGGATTCTCGCTGGAAATCACGTCTTTGATTTTGTTTGTTTCACTCCACTATAGATGATTTCACAAGATGTTGTCGTGCGACTGACAGTTGAGTCATGGTCGAGATTCGTCGAAATCGACGATGGGTGTTTCGTCGTTTCGGACGGTAGATGGCGCTGACGGCGGGTGATTCGCCTTTCAAGAAACAACGCCGTTGATGAAGTTCTTTGGAAATAACAAACAATTTTTGTGGGATTTTTCTTTCGATTAATTCAATTTATTTAAATTTCATTTGTCAATTTGCTTTTCATTTTTCAATTAATTAATTTATCAATTAAATAATTCATTTTCATATAAATTTCTTGTTCCATTTTGAATGTGTGTGTGTTTGGGTGCTGATGTCTGTGTAAATGTAAAATTTTTCAGTAGATTTTAATAATATTTTATCTCATCATTTTCATTTTTTAAATAATAAAATGTTTATCCGTTGAATTCTCCGTCGATAATTGCTCTCATTCGAAATGGACTCTGCCTCGAATCCATTGAATGACAAGCTTTCTCCCTTTCGCATCCTCAATTACAATTTCATAAAATGTATTTTATTTGTTTTTTGCTTTCTCTTTATTTTATTATTTATCATAAATGTTTTCTCTGTGCTGACATGTCATTCAGTCGAACGATCATCACCGAATTTATCCGAAATTGGGATAATTTTTCGAAAATGATCCTTCGGATAGACAACACATTGAGTAATTGATTCGTTTTACAAACAAAAATCTTAAGGAAAAATGAGAATTTTAAAGAAATTTATTCCAATCGGTGGAGGGGTAGGTGGGTCCGACAGGGCACACCCCATTGGACCCACCACAACCCGTTTCCCACTGACGTGTCCCATTAGTGAGCTACAATGGACTCTGCAAATCCAACATGAAGACTGATTGGTGACGAGATGACTCCGAATGTGGTCGATGGTTGGACTCCGGTTTGATCGACAAATCCATTCAGTGTCCTTTGGGGGGTAGCGTTCCATTCCGATCGGCCAAAACGAAAATAGAAATATCGGAAGAAATCACGAAAAACCGAAACGAACACAAATTCGGCACTGAATCAACAACAACAAAAAATGCGCACAATTTTCATGAGTTACAAACACAATGCGGACTTCCGAATGGGGAAGGTGCCGTCGCTGTCAGTGGTGAATCGAAGAAATGTCTCTGTGTTGCCTCGCATGCGATCGCACTCACTCACTCACTCAGCGCCGTTCGGATCGCGGATTCCCATCGAACCGCTTTTCCGCACAAAAATCCCCCGGAACCGACAACTTCATTGTTTCGCCCGCCACTCTTAGACCCGTTAATCGATGCCAGTGATTTTCATCGTGATTCCCATCCGGTTCCAGCGGAACTGCTTGAATGCAATTCGAACAATTCGTAATTTTTGTTTTCCCGTTTTGTTTTCTTTTGTTTGTCGAAAAATTTCTCGAGTTCTTGATTTCTTTTGAAAAATTGTTTATTTTTTGTTTTGTTTTATTTTTTTTTTTGTTTTTTTTTGTTTTAATTGAACTAAACAAAAGACACTAAAGGTTTATTTTTTAATAATTTTTAATTTTTTTTTTAAATTTTTTTTTCGAGTTTTCATTCACTTAAGTTTTTCATATTTTTTTTTGTTGTCAAAACTTTTTTTTCTGTTCAAAAACTGTTTAGTAATAATTTTCTTCCTTTAATTAATTTGTGTTCTTTAATGATAATTGATTATTATTCATTTCTTTTTTTTTTTTGTTATTTATTCTTTGCATGAACTGAACAACACTGATGTTTTTCATTCACTGATCGCTATTTGATGCTTTGATTCTTTTTCTCTGGCTGAAAAGTTTGTTTTTATCTTTTTTTTTATTTCGTTTTAATTACGATATCCACTTCCACCGCCGCGTCCATTATTGCGTCCTCTGAATCCAGAATTGTAGTTTTCACCGCCGCTGCGTTCCTGTTGGAATTGCGTTTACGATTTTGAATGAAGGAAACCTGCTTAATTGCGATTCATTGGAACAGATAATGGGTTGCTGGTACTTACACGATCGCTATCACGATCACCGTCACGATCATTGTCACGATCGCGATCATTATCACGGTCACGCTCAACATCACGGTCGCGAGGAATATCACGATCGTTATCCCGATCACGATTGATCTCTCGATCGCGATTGAAATCCCGATCACGAGTGATCTCACGATCGCGAGGAATATCGCGGTCACGAGTGATTTCACGATCGCGGTTCATGTCACGATCACGGTTAAATTCACGATCACGATAATCACGTGGTCGATCATAGCCCCCTTGACGACGGTTGTCGTAGCTGTTGTAGCCGGAGCCGTTGCCGCGACTTTGGAAGTTTCCTGGAAGAGACGACGGAAAATCAAATAAGGGCGCTCGATCGAGGGTGAACGGAGACCTACCGAAATTGCCGCTTCTGCCGCGGTTATCGTAGCTGCCATGCGATCGGTTATCATAACCGCTACCGCCTCGGTTA
>JANSTV010057601.1:0-12598 GCA_027564135.1 Lestremia cinerea | reverse complement strand
TTTTTCCTTTCTTTCCAATAAACACTCTCGAAAACGAAGCGATATTAAATAATAAATTTTCATTTTGATTTTGTCATTGTTCGGCAACGAAACTCGATTGTCATCCATTAAACATCGACTGGGTTTTTTTTCTTCACTTTTTTTGCGCTTCGCTGTGAATGTAACGAGCACATGAATAATCGACGGCAAAAGCGTCGACCGATCGAATGGAGATGGTGGAATGATTGAAGCAACGGCAAATTTAAAGAGCTCAACATTTCAGCCAGCATCAACATCAAAGACGAAGACCATGGCGAGAGCATTGTCTCCCGAATCCCATCAACTGGTCTAATGGCGTTTTTATGGAATCGAAAACTTCAAAGATTTATTTCGAAAACGGGCAAACGGCAATTGCTAGAGAGTGCATGATTTGGAACGGAATATCAAGAATGTGTCATGCGACATCAACCGTAAGCCACTTGGAATGGAATCAATAATCGCTATCATCGTCTGGAGAATATTTTCCTTTTCGACGCGTGTGATGACACCCATTTCCGTCTGAGAATGACGTTCGCTTTCGTGATCTCGACAGCTTCGTCGAACTACTGATCCAATCGTACGCGTGCAAATTGCAAGAAAATTGAATTGAAAACACGAAAATACCTCGAATTCAAGTGTTGAAGATTCAATCGGAACGCTTTGCGAATGTACCATTTCCGTTCGAGACTCCGAAACGCATTTTTAATCCAAATAACCAGACGACCATCGCACACTCCAAAGGTCATTCTCTTATCGACAACCCCACAGGGCATCCTCTCGCCATTCTCACAATCGAATTTTGAATAGCAATTCTCGTTTTCGCTCATTTTTCTTGTCTTTTGCAACTTGTCGTCATCGCAATTATTTTCCCTTCATTTTCCACTTGTTTTGCCGCCCGCTTGTTCCTGCCCGAAATTGCGGTGGAAAAATGAAAAGAAAATTTAAAATGTACAAAAAAACCGATGAAAAGAAAAAAATGGAAAAAAAAAGAAAAAGCGACGGAGCCTCAAACGTAAGCGGTACGCTTATCGCAGTAATAAGCGGTGGTTAATGTACAGACGGCAGCCATCGGCAAGATGTTCACCGTCGAATGAAACAAAATAAAAATTAATCCAGTTTCGCGTTCCGATAAAATTGATGACTTTGAAAATAGAATCCGAGGGAGGAAGGCGTGGATGAACAGAATGTTCCGTTTTCCGGGGGGAGGGGGGTGCGTACGGGTATGGGTGTCGGTGCGGAAACTGCTGTGAAATTGACATTATCGTTGTGCGATAGCAAACGGTAATGACTCCGAACCATATTTGATTATCGTTTCCATTGAAATACCGTTAATTTGACAGTGAACGATATCATTGTGGCTTATCCGGCGATCGATCGTTTCGAATGAAATCAATCATTGACTCTGGCACACCGTTGCACGTGAACACAACAACGAGATTCGAATGCTGTTATTTTTTTTCAACGATTGGTTCAATCACTCTCCGTTACGACGACAAACGACAATAAAAATCACCATTTTGTTTTTGAGAGAGCTTCTCTCAACTTGAGCCCATTGACGAGCAGTCCGACCCTCAGCCGGACTCTGCTGCTCGATTCAAAACACTCACCGTTTTCCAACAAATTGCTATCCAATTCACTTGATTGCAATCGCAACGAATCGAAAGACTTTTGTCATCTTCGAGTCGTTAGCGGAAATTTAGAAAAAAAAAGAGAAAAAACAAAACTCATTTCCGAATCGAAATTGCTGTTTGAACGATGTCATCGGTGACGTTTTTCATATCAAAATGGATGCTCGATTCGATGGCATCGGTGCGAGTTCCGTCGGTGCAGTCCATTTCGCTCGAAGAAACTTGACCAGAATGCTTGGCTCGCTACCGGCGGGACGGGCGAATAAGGAATTATCAATCAATTTCCGCTGTTCAATAAATCACTTTTCAAAATATTTGATTGACATTATTATCATCCATCGCTGTGTCGTTGACCAGACTTTGGTGGATGAACATCATGACCGCCGAACGGACCATTTCGATGACAAATGACACACCAATTTCAATTATTGGTCGTTTATCAATTCACGAAAGAAGCAAAACAATTCACAAGAAAAAAAAAAACATGCAGTGATTAATTGAATTATTCAAAATCTATTTATCAAACATTAGAAAGTAATTGAAATAAAATTTATGAAAATTATATGTTGAATGTTGTAAATAAATGTTATTTAATGATCCAGTGGTGAATATGAGAAATGAAGTGGTTTCGGTGCTGAGTATTCGGGCGGAGTGTTTGCGGAGCATTTGAGCGCGTGGAGGGGGTATCGATGGGATTACCGGAGGTCTGCGCGGCTACCAAAATGGGTAGCCGGCACACATCAGCCGGAGTGTCACCCTTTGAACACCAATCGCTTCTAAAATCTTTCTCCTTTACAATTTCATTCGAAACCCATTTCACTTCATTTTGGCTTCTTTTTGCCGGCTTTTAGAATTTGATTAGAACTCTCCAAGTTGAATAGTAGGTGGATTCTAATCGAAGGTTGATTTCACCGATTAGAATCCAGCTACTACTTAACTCGGTTGAAGATTGGTAAAAGGCGTCAGATAAAACCAAAAAAGAAGTGAAAAATAATAAATATCAAAAACTATCGAGTGTAATTGACGTTTCGGAGAGAAGAAAAAGAAAAAGAGTTTTGTGTTGATTGGGCCACACGCGCGCCTCAAAGCAAACGCTCACGCCGTGACGGGCAATTCGCCAAGCAACCTTGGTTTACATTCAAAACGTCCATCTCCGGACTCTTGACTACGCAACCGACCTCCAATGAGCAAATCCTCAATCAAATTTCCTATAAATTGTCAAAAAAATTAAATTAAAGAAAATGTCACCAAAGAATGTTACCGTTGATTGAACACGTCGACACTGTTCGTTTATTTGCTTGCATTGTGCCGAGCACAGAGATATTTCGTTGGAACTTGACTCACCGAACAAAAATCCATTGTTGAACAAATCGATAAATAAATTTTAATTAATTTCGAATTGAATCGGAATTTTTTCTTGACGGAAGAGAGGACTTGGTCATTCCGAATTTATAAAGAAATCGATCGTGTTGGAGATCACGATGTCAAACAATGGAAAACTTCAATTGAATTTAGGATTATGAAAATTCGAATTGTATTCGACAAAGAAATTTAGCAAAACAACAATTGATGATTGTTTAATTTGATTTAGATGGAAAATAAATTAAAAACAAGAAAATTGATGAAAATTATCAAATTAATGACGGAGATATTTTGAAAAGCAAGTTATTTAAAGAAAGCAAATGAAATATATTTATTAATACAATGATTGGTGTTTCGTTCATTCGATTTTGGGGGGATGGGGGGACGCAGAAGTGAGGGGCCTTTTCTCCTAGGTATTGACGAGGGGGCCATTCATGTAGTCCATTGGTCAGTGTGATTGTTTTGTCTCGTTCAACTGGTCGTTCAAAGTCCGCCTCTGTGTAAATGTCGGTCCGTCCATGAGTCACATCAACGCTGCATAGTTGCTTAATTATTATCTCCATGTCTCATCCACACACCACACAACTACCATCACCACGTCTAGTGTTTTGTGTTCCATCAACAGCTAAACCAAATTCATGATATGTGTAATGTCGTCATCCGTAATTGGCAGCCAGTGATATTGTTTTGTTCAAATGCCAAAACCACAAGACAAACCGCAATCGTTCATCACTTGCACCCAAAATTAAACAAAAACAAAAAAAAAACAAAAAAAAAACAAAAGAAAAAAATCGTCATCATTCACAGTTGAAAACCACAAGGAAACCATTTTGATAAAAATCCATTCTGATTTCTATTCGCGCGTAACAGGTCGAAGGCCGAACCGGAAGCATAAAGAAATTAACCACTTCTAATTTAATTCGAAACAGAAATGATTCAATTCGTTCGTCGACCGACAGCATTTCGTCGATTGACACCGCGCCGTCATGGACACGCCCGGCTACACATCGTGCCACATCCATAACGCCACCGGCTCCGGTGCGTCGTCGTTCCATGGAAGTGGCCTCCAAGCAGGACGATGAGTCGGGCGTGCATCCAGGTTTGATCAGCGCTCGTAAAACCGACACTGATGAGTCATCGGACGCCTCGCATCATTCGCGAACTCACCGCAAGTCCGTCAGCTTCGATTTGTCCGACAATGAATACATTCCAGTTTACAGTCACTTTGAAGACCAGCCGCTGGGCTCGAACGATGACCGACAGAAAGAGCGAGTGGTACAGCCAGCGGCTGCACCGCAACAAGACAACATCGCTGAGCTGTTTTTGTCACAATTGGTCGGCGCCAGCAAGAGCGAACCCGAGCCCGACGGCTACGAAGTTCCAATCAAGTATTCGTCCGTCAATAAGCCAACGCCAGCCAACCAAAGCCATCAAGTGAGAGGCATTTTACGGTCACCCAGTCCTGCTGGCTCAACAGCCTCCTCCGTGGACCGCTCTACCCGACCAGTTGTCAGTCAAACCGTCACTGCGGCAGTCGTCCATTCGAGGCCTCTCGAAGAAGAGATCGAACGGGAAAATCCCTTCAGAAAGGAGTTCCTCGCGAGCCATCAATACGAGAATATCTACGAGGAAATCATCCATGACGATGATCTTCCGAGCAGATACGTCTCGAAGCCAGTACGACCAAAGTCCGGGTACGATCAGGATCGACCCGTCGATCGCATCCACAAAAGCTATCATTCCAATGAGGATCTCCTCGAAGAAACCAATCGTCCAAAGACGAAACCACCGCTGCCACCAAAAGGCCCCCAACTGAATGTCAAACACGCCAACGTCATCCAGAATGACGCGCTGAAAATCTTCCAAAGCGAAATGGAACGAGGCAACTTTTATGAGTTCCAACACAATCCCGATACGAACGAAATCACAAAATTCAATAAAACCAAAGAGGCTCAAGTGGCCGTTGACTCGTCCAAGCGACCAGCGACACAGCGGACATTCAGTCGACCGTCGGAGAGTCCACCACCGCCGCCGGTCAATTTAGCGACGCTGCCACCGTTGGAGAAGCTGCATAAAATCGAAACATGCGACGAGCCCATCGTCGGGATCTTCCCCACAAAGTACGACCATCTGCCAAAGGCTCAGCAAGTTGAACGTTTCATTCACGAGAATTCATCGGAAAATATTTTGGTGACCGAACACACCCACCGGGAGATCATGCTGCAGGAGAACGAGCTCCGGAATGTCATTCAACAGGAGCAGGTCTTTCACGAAGTGCAATCCATTGCTGCGACTCAAAGTCGAATTCCAGTGCGGAAAGCGCCACCACCACCGCCGCCACCGCCACCAGCCCCGCTGATCTATCGTCAACCGTCACCACAACCGTCGACAATCTCCGCCATTCCAGTATTATCCCCGAATCAGATATTCCCGCAAACCCAAATTCTGCCGGTTCAGTATTCGCAATTGCCAATGCCTCAACAGCCCGGTTATTATCAAGCCTATCCACCACCTCAATTCAATCTGAACTATCCCGCTGCTGGCGGATACGTTTTGGTGAGTGACAACAATCACCTAATTCACCAACAGCAAGCCCATCACCGGTTGCCTAACATGCCCCTTGGTGCCTACCACTTTCCATCCGCTCATCCCGTATCACATCCCCAAAGCTATGTAACTAACACACCGGTCACTCCGACCGCCAACTGGAACTACGACAAATGGCAATCGCCTCAAATCCTCCACACTTCCAACAGCGAACACATCCACACCACCACCGTCTCCTCGGTCGAAGGCCATTCATCCGCATTGTCACCCATTCGAATCCATTCACCGGCCGTGCATCCCGAACCGGAGGAGAAGAGCCCCACAATGACATCGTTTGGTAAACAGACGTCCGTTTGAAGCGACCGCCCCTCCCAGCTGGTCGCCCGTCTTCGTCCTTCCTCTGACTGCTTCCATCAGCACTGAATCGATCAATCGACAACCTTCGAAGCAATGCCCTGTGACATCGCAGTTAACAGCCAATCCCACTCTCTCTTTCTCTCTCTGACATCATTAAATCCATTTTATGGCTGGCAATCAACAAACAAAAGACTCCTCTCGATTTCGTCCGAATCATCGAAATCGTGGTGGAAAAAGCAGAGACCTTTTTCTCGGTCCTTTTGCCGTAATCGAAACGCAAAAAAGGCGACTCGAAAAAATGCTAAAAAGTTAAAGAAATGGTTTTGTGATATCATTTCCGCCAAATAAAACGGAAATAATTATCCGCTTCGAGATGAGAGTCGTCGCTCGTTCCTTTGACGCAAAGCACCACGTTGACGAGATTTCAATCGTTCCGTCTGCTCGGCTGAGCGGTTGAGATGCGAATGCCGGTTCATAGAAAGCGTCGAACGTGAATCGCGGACATTGAAATTTACTGGTGGAAATCCGCTGGATTCCAGTCGGCATCGGCCTCAACGTAATTACCGAATGAAAATCCATAAATTATTTTTCGAGAGCATTTCAATGGCAATCGTCTCCAAACAGAATTCAACCATTCAAATATTAATGTTTCGGTCGCAAGGTCCCCTTCCGTTGAACATGAAATGAAATAAAAACAATGCGGCACTTTGGACGCCAACGCAAAAAGCAAAATAAAAACGAGAAAAAACATGCAAAAATCCCATGAAATTTCCGAATTCTGTTTGAAAAAAGTGAGTGGCGCTTTGGTTGGGCGTAAAAAATGACGACGAGCGAAAAAAAAAAATTAATTCAAAATTCAAAGGATTTTGTTTGGTAATGCCTCGACGGCAATTCCCCATTCGGTGACGGCGGCGGAGGGTGCAGTCAATTGTTAATTTAACGCTTTTTTCGGTTTCACATTTCAACAATAAGCGCACGCGGTCACATTTGAACTTTGCATTGTCGATTTTGCAAACGCTTCGGTCGGAGCCAGAGCAGATGGCATCGATGTTGCGGTTCGAACAAACATTCCGTTCGGAAGCCCGAATCGCCGATGAATTACCATCGAGTGTTCCATTTGCGAGTGCGGCGGGTAATTTCGAAACAAAAGCGCCTCGACGAGCGGCAAAAAAAAGGAAAATTCATAAAAAAAAAACTCGAAAGAAAATGAGCAACCGAACAGAATTAGCAGAGGCGCAGACAGAGAGGAAGAGAAAAAAGACATTCGAGGAAAAAAGAAGAACAGCGAAGGGAACATTTGCAATTAAAAGTTTGTAATAACTTTTGCATGGATTTCCGTCAACGAATGTTTGCTGCACTGTCGGCTTATCTCTGTTTGATATCGACTTTGTTCGCATTTCTTGTTTGCGGAACGCGCTTTGTTGCTGCTCCTTGGAACGAGCTCATTGTTCGCATTCACTTGCTGTTGTCGCAGACATTTTCAATTTTTTTTTTTTTTTAATTCTTCTTTTTCTTTTGCGCGCAAAACATTCAATCGACGAATGTTGAAAAGTGAACGGATGTTCTGATCCCTTCTAGGTCTCTGCCAAGGCATTGCTTCGGAGGTCTGATGGAGATGCGCTTGCCAGAGGGCAGGGTGATTGACGTTCCATTATCTCTATTGTGTTTTTCCAATCATGTCAGAGGCACCTTTTTTTGAAGTGAAAACTGCATAGTTTTTTTTTCCCAAACGACTAATTTTTTTAAGTTTCCACTTCGCTCGTGAGAGGTTTCGACACATTTGAGCATTATGGAATCATAGGGTGACACCTGAATATGTAGATAGAATGAGTGCGATGTCATGAATTCAAATAAAGGACCAATTAATTAATTAACGAGTGGCTGACATTTCGAGCTTTCAAGCTTCGAAATGAAGCAGAGCTTTGAAAGCTAAGATCCCAAAAAAGAAGATACCTTCTTCTCTGACTAAGTAGATGTACTAAGTGATACTAAGTACAATCTTAGTAAGTACTTAGTAAATACATTAGTTGTGTAGTACACTCGTAATACAATTTTAGTACAATCAAACTCGTAGTACTTAACCATAGTTCTATGTACTAATAACTAATTTCGTCTACTAAGTACTCCACAAAGTACACAATCAATCTTGACCTCTCACCCCCAATCTGATCTACCCAGCCACGATCCCAGCAACACTTGTGTCGAACACCTCGAACGAAGGAAGACTTCATGAGTTTTAGATTTTAGTTGGAATGTAATTTATTATTTAAATTAATTCAGCTTAAAATTAATTACGTAATAGTTTCTTTTCATTTTAACAATTAAAGAAAAAAACAGCAAATACATTGTTAATTAATCGCACGAAACGCTCCATTCAAGCAAAATAATGATTTTTCAGTTGGAATTGCGTTGTAGTTGTGAATGTGCTTGAAGCCAAAAACGTCGAAGCAAAGTAAACGACGAGAAAATTACTTTCAAATAAAATGCAATGCAAGAGCGAGGAGAACGAAGCATAATTCATCCAAATTTGTTGATTTTCAGTTGTTATTTTTATTGTTTTGTTTGGTTTGCCTCCCCGCCCCCTCACCCCACTTTAGAACAAGCAAATTGGCGACGTTGTCACGAACCGAAAAATCCACAAACAATTACAATCTAATAAAATGTGTTTTATTTTACGAACAAGAAAAAAATGAAAGAAAAAAAGGGGAACAAAAGGAAGAATGAAACGTACTTTTCGTGGTGTTTTGCTGTTTCTTTGCCTACTTTTGCTTCATACAAAATAATTCTCATCGCATTTTCTTCTTTCATTTCTGTTCTTCCACGAAATTCCTCGACTAATTTTCAATACTTGAGCCTTCCACTGATCCCACCGTGGTGGGTGCTTGTGCCAAGGCATTCTTCTTCCCTCCCGTTCGTGCGCCGCAATTTCGATTCTTTTGTTGTCTCGTTATTTATTTTGTGTTTATTTCTTTCTCTCTTTTTTTTCTCGATTGTGTATTGTCCAATGTATGTCTGTGTGCAGTCCCCGCCAGTCTCAGCCAAAGTACCAAAATCAGTGTCGGACCGCAAACGCTTCTTCGAGAGTGCGATGGAGGATCAACATAAACCATCACCGAAATCAGGTAAGTTTTTCCTTTTTCTCGAACGGATTTTCCGGCTAAAGTGAAAAAAGTGAATTACACATTCCGAAAATGAATGGCGATTCAGCCGACCCTTCTGCCAGCGCGATATTCCTTTCCTCGCCTCGCATTTCGATTTCAATTCAAGACGAAATTTCTCAAAAAAGTAAAACAAGACAACTTTTATCGCCCGGCAGCCCATCTGCTTGCACCGAATAGAGTACTTTTCAACCGCTGCCATCTGTCACAAATGGCCATAATGTTCGCCATAATTGTGCAATGTGATGCGTAATTATGATGAAGAATCATCAATTATTTAACACTTCATTACTTCAATTTTGGAGAGCATTTGTTGTTGTGACGTTGGGAAGCGTTTGTCGAATAGCTTTGTCGGGCGATAAATGCGATTGAGATTTTTCTGTGGAAGGATTTCCCATGAATTTATCGCTCAACGATTAAATCCATTCGCTCCGAAGCGGAAGCAAGGGGACGATGATGATGACTTTCTGAAAACTTGCTCCGAGTATTAAGTACCAATAAAGTATTTCTTTATGGATCAAATACTCGAGGCATTGCTCATTAAGTACATCATTTCTCCTCGCTGCGAGCATTGCACCAAGTGTTGGCTGTGATCTCGAACGTGAAATCGCTCATCATTCCGGAAGCGAAATGGCACCGAATGTGACAATTCATTTCTCGAGTACTTAAAGATGTACTCCAACAATGTTTAACACTTTGAACTGCAGTCGGTGCTGATAACAAACACTTGCCGTTTCGTTCACTCATTCACGTCCAAAACGCATTCATTGCCAGCCATTTTCAAAGGAAAAACTAACTGAATTGAATTCCTTTTCAGAAAAAGTTTTCTCATTTTTATCGAAAGATGAAGTTGAGAAATTGAAACAAGAAGAAGAGAAGAAAATCGCTACATTGAAACGCGATCGAAAGCACAAGAAAATTCTCCATTCTGTCGACGATGATGACGATGAAGTTGATCACGACGGAAGCGACGACGATGAGCCGCACAACGATGGAGCCGGCAGCGAGGCTGACGATGTTGCTGATGTCAGGTGAGTTTCATGGAAAGGCAAAGCAAATCTCGATGAAAATTCTCGCAAAACGATGATGATGACGCCATTTTGCTGTTGGAAAATATCGCATTCCCGCCGCAGATTATAACGAATTTCTCCTTTGATTTTCCTCCGAGAAAATAATATTCGGCTGAATTCATGAAGCTCATTCCAGATGAAATTCAATGCAACGCACACGATGCCGTTTAATGAAAATTAATGATTCAGTGGAGACGTCGCGACTGCATTTGAGCCAGGGTGGATGATAATGCCCGTCCAGAGCGCTGACAAGCATTGTCGACGCCATTTATCACGTGATGCACATTAAAGTCAATGCCAGTTGTTTGACTACGTTCCAAGTCAAACAGAACTTTGTCGTAATTGAATTTGCCTGCAAAGTGGCAGAGCGTCTGCAAGCCATTTGGTTTGCTCAATGCGAAATTCTGTGCGAAAACTCCCCGCAAAGCGTCCGGTTTAAAACAAACAATTTAACGGGGAAATCGATGAGGAGCGAGATTGAAGGTCAGCCATAAATCCACCGCAACCAACTTCTGCGGAAAACAAATTCACTCGATTTAGAATCGATTCGCATCGGTTCCGTGGATCTCCATCTCGACCGATACAAACTAATCCTCTCCAACGTGAATTATGCCTGGCAAAAAAAGAGCCGGCAACGAGGAAATATCCATTTGCTCGGTTGATCTTCCATTTGCGACATTCATAAATAATGACGCTAATGCCTCTCCGGTTCGTCTTGAAATCGGCTCATGACTCACCGAGGCGCATTAATTTGGCAGTGCCGACCAACCAACCACCGGGTTGGTGGAGGCTTGGCCATCGATTCGCATTTTGAAAAGCATTATTTTTCCTCGTCGCCGCTCGCCGCCCGCAAATTAGAGCAGCTGCCCGAAAAAGTTCACTCGAAATTCCGTTCCGAATGTCGACGACCACCGCTCTCGGCGCTGGACCATTTATTATTCAAATTGGACTGGCTGGTGGCGCCCCCGAAAGGGAACGCTTAATGCGGTGCGTATTCTAAATTGTATCGCCGAGAAAATTAATCTTTCGGAACGAGACTATCACTTACGACACAATCACCCACCCCCCCGCAGTCACCGCCCATCCAACTGTCGAGCCAGAGAAATCCATAATCGACGGTGCACGCACCAAACAGGATGGAACGGAACCATCGTCTTTCGTCGCAATGCCTCGCTGAGTTGGCTCCCAATGACAAAATCATCTGACCGCTGGGGTTAGGCACGTGCTTGATGTGTAATTTGTGAAGTTTGTTATTTCGGGCATCGCAAATTAAACGCAATTCCGTCAATTTGATTTTGCTCATCTTCGGCTGTGGTTTGACTCTGTCGAAAATTGGAAAGAACGATTTTCGCTTGAATTAACACGTGGCTTGAAGACAATACGTGCATTTGGTGTCGATGAGAATCCGAAAATGCCCGTGAAATGTGACCTAAATTCCGTCAATGAGATTATCGTCGCTCTCTCGTCGATGCCTGCGTGCCGACATCGAGTCGCTTCGTTGTCACTGCATCGCCATCAACATATTGAATTGCGGTCGTGTCACTCGTTAGCATGACCCAGAAGAGCTGAAAATAAACTTGGAAAAAAATCGACAAAAAAAATAATAAAACTAAAATGAAAAATAAAAAAACAAATTGTCACTCAAACGCCGATGTCACTTCCGAAAATATTTTCATTAAAATTGACATATTGCCCGACCTTCTCTCCGGGCGCCAGTCGCCAGCAAAACCAGTCCAAGTGTTGCTTTGACAGATTGCTGGCGTGCTCCACAATGAAAGTTTAGCTCGCAAATCCAAACAGCAGTAGTCACCGCCACCGCAGTGAGTTACTGTCACGGTTGGTCTGGCTGCTGCAGGCTCCGAGGCTGGAAATCACGGCCGCCACAAATTCATCGCAACACTTTTCTTTCGCAACAAAATTCGATTGATTTGACCTCATTCGACGTGGAACTGAATGAAATGCGCCATTTTACAGCAAACGTCGTCATCATCATCGCGGCATCCATCGCCGAATCCATCAAATATAAATTGAAATTCCTGCAAATCACAAATATTTTCATGCAAATATCTGCTTGCTTAGTGTTTGTTGTTGTTGTATTTTTTGGTTGGAATGTCAACAATGTCGCTAACGATTTCGCTTGCGCGGTATTGGAATAAAGGTTCACCTACACTAAACTAACCGCCTGGCGCACAAACACAACCCGAAAAATAATTAATTTTAACTCATTCCCCTGAACGGCATGGCTTTTGAATGGCCACTCGCTATGTTGCGGTGGCGCATCCAGCATTCAACAGTCATCCGCCGTTCGATCACTCGCATTCCATCACTTGATTAATTTTCAATTTCACACTTTTAACACGGAAATTTTCCACATTTTCTTTTCTTCTGTTTTCTTCTCTTTCATTTTGGCTGCTTTTTAGGAATCCGCTCCAGGAACTTGAGGCCGTATTTAGAAGCT
>JANSTV010057590.1:0-12606 GCA_027564135.1 Lestremia cinerea | reverse complement strand
AACGTTTTCTTCTGATCCGTCCAAGCATTGCGAACCCTCAGATTTGTCGTTAACTTGTAAACATTGAGATAGCCATTTCAATCGTTCGAAAATGTTGGAAACGGAGTTCATTCAAAAGACCGTCCCCATCGAAATGGACCGTTTTCTGGAGGTGAATATCGATGTGGCAATGCTCTGTCGCATTGGTCACCAGAAAGGGAAGACGCAACTGACAACAAAAGCATATTTTCAAATGGAAAGAAAGCTCACAAAAAAAAAACACAGGAGAGAATATCCCTTGGTTCGTCACGCAGCCACACAAAATGCACACCCATTTTGACACCTTAATATTCCCCAGATTGTCATCTCTGTCGCCTTGCTGTCCAACCAAGCGAGAATGATAGGAGCAATACAGAAGGGAAAGGCCGTCCCGGGACGGAGGGTCGCTCATCATAGTCGGTTGTTTATATTCAGTGTTGTGCTCATTTCATATGCGCCGGATGACTCAAACAATGGCCGGCAATCATACATGAAAAATGCAAATGATTATAATGACATGGATGATGTGATGAGATCATTCGGTCCCCTCCGAAAATGGCACCGAATGTCGACGCAAGACAAAGCGTCGCCCATAAAAGCTTCATTTTAGTGCAATGCACTCATCCAGTATCCCGTTATCTCGTTGGCGCGTTTTACTCGACCAAACACCCCGTCCACTTGGCATTACCCGGAGATTTTTCCCATCGGAAAAGGCCAATTCGAATTCAATGCGACATTGACAATGCGATGTTGTTTAATATTGATGTTACTCTTGCGAGTTCGAGGCGAGCCCGCATTTCGAATTCTGTGCTTTTTCTCAATTTCGACAGGGATTGTGCCGAAGAAATATCAATCACCCAATGAATAATGAACGCATCAAATGCGTTCCCTCATGTCTCGTTATCTCTCTCTCTCTCGCCTGTGCGCGACACACCAACGGCATCATCTTTTCATCATGTCCTCGCACTGGGTAAAAAAGGGATGCCAACGAAATTGGCTTAAAAACGCGTGTATTGCAAATTTAATTTTCGTATTTCGCACACAAAATGACTACATGATTTTTGACAGGCATCACGCAATGGGGATGGGCCGCCGAGCTCGTTCCATTCTGTGTGTGCGTGCGTTTTGGCTGGCATCGCGGTTAAGCCTCGTTATGGTTCAATGTAAATAAGCTGCTATCCAAACAGGCAAGGGTTAAACGCAATCAACGGATGTGTCGACAAAGCTCCCATAGGGAGGGGCGGTACGGCTTAAACGCAAGGGGCACCAATAAGCGACAGGTTTTCAGAATGCGTCACATCATTCATCTCGGGCGACGGCAAACCGAAAGCTGTCTGTCACAAATCATAACCGACAATATTCAAAATGGCAAATATCATTTCTTCTTTCACCAGGGTTATTCAATCATCGCATCCTGTTTGCAATACAATTATGTTGTTTGGCGTAATCACATGTTTAATATCTGTGATATTGCTCGGCATTGATGGCAGATTCGTCGGTTCGGATACTTACCCACAGGTAATGGTCGTCTCTTTCATTCTGTTTATTTTTATCCATTTTCAGCATTGCTTTCGTTTTGTTGCCGTTTCGGTCCCGTTCCGACGGTTCGAACATTCAAAATTCATGAGTTTAATCATTCAAATTAAGATACGAAGCAACGTTTGGCATTCAGCCAAACCAATGACGATGTGCCAGCAACAATTTACCGCTTTTGTTGTTGGTTTTTTCTTCCATTGGCCTGTGCTCTCGCCTTCCCCGTCAGCCGCTGCCGGTCTCTCGCAGACTCACTCTTTCCCCCTTCGCGGAAAATGAATAATTAGTTTAATATTTATTCTGCTTTGTTTTGCTTTTTTGCATTCTATTTCTCCTCATTCGCCGGCTGCCAGATATGCCAAACACGAGCATGGTCGTTATCAATTGGATTTACTTTGGCTTACGGCGCAATGTTCAGCAAAGTATGGCGAGTGCACAGATTCACGACCAAACAAAAGCAGGATCCAAAGGTACGTTGATATATTCCGTTTTAGTTGTTGTTGTTTTTTCTCTCTTTCTCCACACTCTCTGTCGCGTTTTTTCTCTCTCGTCTCTTATTCTATTCATTTTTATTTCATTTTCATTCATGGTCTGTTTGTCTCCCTCTGTGCCGTTTACCGGTCGAGGACGACAGCAATGCTGTCGACAGCACAATATTAACGTGTTTTATCGAACATGTTTTCGGAAGCGCCACGAAAATTCAATTAGTGTTTGTTTGCTGATTTTGCTTGATTTCACATGGAATCGTTCAAAATTTATTAAAATCACGGTTAGCATTTGGTGCCGGCGGTTATTTAATTATTTTTTTGCCTCCGAGAATGTACGAGTTATACGATCGCACTTCCACACATGCCAGATTTCGTTGATTTGGCATGCAAACACCGGTGAACGGTTCAGAAAGCTCACGGGAAAGAGATACGAATTCAATCAACTCAACTTTGCGTTGATCATCATTTCGTCATCGATATGCGATTCTAATCGAGGTGATTTCGTTTCTTCTCGCAGAAAAAAGTCGAACCATGGAAACTGTACACGATGGTGTCGGGCCTGTTATCCATCGATTTGGTCATTCTGCTGACATGGCAACTGAGCGATCCACTGCAGAGACGACTCGAATCGTTCCCACTGGAGGATCCGATATTGACTAGTGACGACATCAAAATTCGTCCCGAATTGGAACATTGCGAAAGTGAAAATCAATCGATTTGGTTAGGTAAGTGTCGACGGTGGTGTGAGCGCGAGGGCGACGTCGATTTTGGGGCTTGGGTGTGCGATTAAAAAGGCGTTGGTTGATTAAGCATTCCGGACACGAAAACAAATTTATGTTAAACAACCGAATTGGAAGTTATTTTGTGTGTTCGGAAGACTATTCGTCTCCCGCACGAGACCCACCAAAATCGAACGCACTGAAATTTTTTCGAAATTGGAAAATTCAACGAGCAAACATGCACACAGTCAGACTCCAGGCACACGTACGAACCAGAAATAACCTTTTTTTTATTTCTCGTCTTTGTTTTCAGGTTTAATTTATGGCTTCAAAGGTCTAATACTGGTGTTTGGATTATTTCTTGCATACGAAACACGTTCAATAAAAGTTAAGCAAATCAATGATTCACGTTACGTTGGTATGAGCATCTACAACGTGGTTGTGCTGTGCCTGATCACAGCCCCGGTCGCAATGGTGATAGCATCACAACAGGACGCATCATTTGTATTTATGGCATTGGCTGTTATATTTTGCTGTTTTCTCAGCATGTTGCTTATATTTGTGCCAAAGGTAATGTCATTTTCTGTTTTTGGTGGCTTTCGGGTGACCGAAATCGAATCACCAAAAATCCGAATTCCGTCACCGTTTCGGTGGCAATGAGACATTCGAATGTCAATTGACCATTTGCCTTGTGTTTTCTATCGGGCCTTTGGTTCGGTGTTTGCAGGTTATAGAGGTAATCCGACATCCGGAAGACAAGGCGGAGTCCAAATACAATCCTGATGCGGGCATTTCCAAGGAGGATGAAGAACGCTATCAAAAGTTGCTGTGTGAAAATGATGAATTGCAGAGACTTATAGTACAAGTAAGTTCATCTCCCTTCATGTGGGTGCTGCCAGGCGGAATCGATCGACCCGGGAAAAGTGAAAAATTGAATGAAATTCAAAGTCATTTTTTTTGTGCCTGAGAAATCGAATCGACAACGCACCATTCAACACCGAAGACAAATACTAATTTCATGTTTCTCGTCTTCTTCTCTATTTTCTTCTTCTTGTCCTTTATTCGTATCCTCATCGCCACCCATCATCACGCACAACCACCCCAACAATGGCAAATTGACAGAAAGAAGAAAAAATACGAATGTTACGACAGCGTTTAGTTGAACGTGAGCAAGCTCAAAAAGGTAACTCAGGACAAGCGACAACATCACAAACGGAAACACATTTATCAGCTCCATCAACATTAGCAATAACACAAGGTAAGGATGCATTGGTTGTTATACAACCAGAAGCAACGACATCATCCGATTTCGATAGTGCAATTGGCGGTTTAACACGATCATCACGTGCCAGTCAATCAGATGTGGAATTTTCCGAAAGTTATTTGTAATGAAAATGGGGGCCGATATGAATTATGGATTGAACACGGTGCTAATGAAGTGTGCTCGATGCGTCGATAATCGAATAAATGAATTAGATTTTTCGCTGTTGAAACTTTTGATTTTGTTTTGTAGTTTTTTTTATGTTTCTTTTCTTTTGTTACACAAGTTGGTGGAATAGCGTCGTTGAACGGTCTAAATGTTATCGAAATCAGGTCTAATGTGGTCTGATGGGAAAGCGTAATGTCAGACCTTGGTTTTGATCCCGAAACAAAACGATGTAGGTTGTTGTAAGGAGGAGGGCAAACAAGATGCCACCTCCCCCCTGATGGGTAATTAATGTTTCTGCCCCCAGTGGTCTACCCTTAATCCGCTGTCCCGAATAAACACCAACCGCTGGGCGAGATATCGTACCACGAATAAACATCCCACATTTGCCTAAAGTTTGCTCAATTAAATTGTAATTAATTCCAAATCGATGAAGCTCATGGACATGCGGTCAACAAACAGTTTCGTCCTACCCGTAATTGGCCTGCTGAATCACTCATTGATGACTTTAAGGCTCTCCGAGGTTTCTCAAATGAATCTGTTGTCGATGATGGTCAGTCATTTGTTTCACTTCGACTTGAATAGGGCGTGATTTGTGGCAGCTCCCTCGAAATGAAGTTCCGAGAGTATTTTGCAAGGGCATTTCTAGCCACTCGCATCGTTGGCATTCAATTCGGCGATCCGAATTCGGATCGGCGATATTTGGTCAGAAACAGTCTTCGATTGACGTTAACCGTATTAAGTTCGATAATTGTCATCATCGGAGTGGCGTTGAATGTAGCTCGTGGCTTGAATTCTGCGATTGAGACAGTTGTCGTGTTAGTGCTCGCTGGCTCAACTCTGGAGACGGTGATTGGTGTGGCTCTTCTCTTCTGGAAAAAAGAAGGATTGAATGAGTTGATGATAGAGCTCGAGAGCTTTTTCCCCTCCAAGAGACGGCAAGCCGAGTTCGACTGGCAATTCTACAACAATACCAGTTCAATGGTGGTATTTTCAGTTTTGGTGCAAACGTTTCTGGTCTCATTTCTTGCGCTCACCATGATAGTCTCCACGTATACGCGTTACGATCAATGGCTGCCACAGCGTGCACTGCCATATCCGGTCTATTTGGGAAATATCGCATTCGATCCCGTCGTTTTTCCGTTGATTTTGTTGCCGACCTGGATCGTCTTCTTTCAAAACAGGTGTTTCGGTCTCCATTGGTTCTATTTCTTGTATTATCTGGAGTGTCAATTGGAGATGCATTTTCGGCATTTGAGCTACACCTTGCGGAAATTTGATTTGACTGTTTTGCCACGGAAAAAAAGTGCGATCCTTCGAGACGTCATCCTTCGATACGCTACATTGAACAGGTTTGTTATACGCAGCGTATTGAACTGAGGGCAATTACACGCATCATTTCGATGATTGCAGGCTTTGCGATGATTTGGATGAAATTTTCAATATGCACAGATTGAACATTAGAGCAATGATTATGGCATTTCTTTGCGTTGCCATCTACAAGGCTATGACGCCACCATATGAGACACAATTTGTAGTCGCTATCTTAGCCGGTGCATACCATGTATTGATTCACTGCTGGCACAGCGAAAAGGTGGTCGAAAGTGTACGTCCAATCAATGGATCTCAATATCCCCAATAACAAACCCCACTGATTTCAGAGCTCAGATCTTGGTCTCGTTGCATACCAAGTCTCGTGGTACAACACCACACGAAATTTTAGCAAAGCCTTGCTCTTGCTCATTTGGAAGTGCCAGCATCCTCGACGGTTCACCGTCTACAGAAAGACGATCCTCTCTTTTGACACATTCACCACCGTGAGTCACCCTCGTCAACACATTTCTCAGAAATTTCAACTAAGGATTTTGATTTCAGATGATGAACGTCGGCTACTCAATGAGTGCTTTCCTCTTCACCTTGTCAAAGAAATAATTTCACGAATGAACTGGAGTTAAATGATCAAATAGCTTACAATACGGAATATATCCGTGGGTGAAAATGGCGATTGTCAAAAACTAAACAAACATGAAATAAACAAGAACCCGTTATCCAACTAAATTCACTCAATTAAATTGTATTTATTTTCGAATCAATGAGGCTGTCGGGCTGCGAACAAACCGTTCCATCCTACGCGTAATTGGTCTGCTGAATCATTCACTGATTAGTTTATGGCTCTCCGTGGTTTCGCAAATGGATCTGCCGAGGCGATGGTCAGTCAGTTGGTTCACTTCGATTCGGTTCGGGTGTGATTTTTGGCATCTCCCTCGAAATGAAGTTCCAGGAGTATTTTGCAAGGGCATTCTTAATCGCCCGCATCGTCGGCATTCAATTCGGCAGCCCGTACTTGGACCAGCGCCATATGATCAGAACAAATATTCACTTGGCGTTAACCGTATTGAGCTCGATTGCTATTATCATCGGAGTGGTGTTCAATATAGTTCGTTGCGGGTTTTCGGCGGCTCAGAAAATGACTGCTATAGGTCTTGCTTGCTGTTTGGTAGAGACGCTGATCTGTGTGGCCCTTCTTTTCTGGAACAGAGGAACATTGAACAAATTAATGAACGAGCTCGAAAGTTTCTTTCCCTCCAAGCGACGGCAATCCGAGTTCGACTGGCAATTCTACAACAAAACTAGTTCAATTGTGGTACTTTCAGTGTTGCACCAAACATTTCTGGTCTCTTTCAGCATAATTGTCTGCATTTGTATCAATGAATGGCAGTCAGAGCGCGCACTACCATATCCAGTCTATTTGGGAAATTTCAAGTTTCCCGTCGTTTTCCCGTTGATTTTGCTCGCGACTTGGCTCGTTTTCATTCAAAACAGCTTGCTCGGCCTCCATTGGTTCTACTTCATGTTTTATCTGAACTGTCAATTGGAGATGCATTATCGGTATTTGAGCTACACCTTGCGGAAATTTGATTTGACTGTTTTGCCCCAGAAAAAAAGTGCGATCCTTCGAGATGTCATCTCTCGATACGCCACATTGAACAGGTTTGTGGAACGCAGCGTATTAAACTAAGGGCAATTACACGCATCATTTCGGTGGTGACAGGCTTTGCGCTGCTTTGGATGACGTCTTCAACATGCAAAGGCTTAATGTTAGCGCAATGAAGTTGGCTTATTTGGGCGTTTCCATCTACAAGGCTATGACGCCGCCATATGAAACACAATACATGGTATCTATATTGGCCAGTGCGTGGTACCTATTGATTCACTGCTGGCATTGCGAGAAGGTGGTTGAAAGTGTACGACAAGCTCAATCACTGGGTCTGGGTATCCTCATTGACAAGCGTCACTGATTTCAGAGCTCAGCCCTTGGTCTCGTTGCGTACCAAGTTCCGTGGTATAAAACCACACGCAAACTTAGCAACGCCTTGCTTTTGATCATTTGGAAGTGCCAGCATCCTCGGCGGTTCACTATCTACAGAGGAACGACCCTCTCTTTCGACACATTCACCTCTGTGAGTCCTTCCATCGAGCGATTTGTCTGAAATTTCAACTAGGAATTTTGATTTCAGATGATGCAATCGGGCTATTCATTGGGTGCCTTTCTCTTCACTTTGTCAAATGAATAATGAATCGTAATTCAAACATCAAAATATAATGAATTAGAATTCTTTGTAAAACTAAGCTCAGTCTATTAAATTGTAAATGCTTTCGAATCAATTAAGCCCCCGTCAAGCTGCCAACAAACAGTCTCGACCTACTCGTAATTGGGCTGCTGAATCATTCATTGATGACTCCCAGACTATCCGTGGTTTCTCAAGTAAATCTCTTGCGGGCAATGGTTAGTCATTCGGTTCGCTTTGATTTTGATTGGTCGTAACTCGTGGCTTCTTCTTCAAAATGAATTTTCGGGAGTATTTCGCAAGAGCATTCTTAGTAATCCGCATCGTCGGCATCCAATTCGGCGACCAACATTCGAACCGGCGTTATTTGATTAGAATCACTTTTCACTTGGCGTTAACCGTATTGAGTTCGATAATTGTCATCATCGGAGTGGTGTTGAATGTAGCTCGTGGTTTGGACTCCGTGATTGAGACAGTCGTTGCTGTGGTGCTCGCTGGTTCTTCATTCGAGTCATTGATTAGCGTGGCCCTTCTCTCCTGGAAAAGAGGAAGATTGAATAAACTAATGATCGAACTCGAGAGCTGCTTCCCTTCAACGCGACACCAAACCGAGTATCAGTGGCATTTCCACAGAAAAACCAATTCCTTTGTGGGATATTCAGTGCTGATCCAAGCATTCCTGATGTCATATCTTGCGGTCAACATGATTGCCATCACGTATTGCCGTGTTGATCAATGGCAGCCAGAACGTGCACTACCATATCCGGTCTATTTTGGGAATATCACATTCGTTCCCTTCGTTTTCGAGTTCATTTTAATAACGGCCTGGCTCGTCTTCTACCAAAACAAGTGCTTGGCTCTCCATTGGTTCTACTTCATGTTTTATCTGAACTGTCAATTGGAGATGCATTATCGGCATTTGAGCCACACTTTGCGGAAATTCGATCTAAGTGAATTGCCCCAAAAAAAGGAAGCAATCCTTCGGGATGTCATCCAACGATACGCCACATTGAACAGGTTTGATGAGCGTTTCCAACGAAGGCCAATTATGTGTTTCGATGATTGCAGACTCTGTGATGATTTGGATGACGTGTTCAACATGCTCAGGTTGAATGTTTCTGCTAACATCAAGGCATTCCTTTGCGTTGCCATCTACAAAGCTATGACGCCACCATATGAGACACAGTACATAGCTGCTATCTTGACCTGTGCTTGGCATTTATTGATTCATTGCTGGCACACCGAAAAGGTGGTCGAGAGTGTACGGGAATTCCACACATTAACTCTGAGTCTCCTCAATAACAAGCCCAACTGATTTCAGAGCTCAGCCCTTGGTCTCGTTGCATACCAAGCTTCGTGGTACAACACCAAACGTAATCTTAGCAAAGCCTTCCTTTTGATCATTTGGAAGTGCCAGCATCCTCGTCGGTTCACTATCTACAGAGGAACGACCCTCTCTTTCGACACATTCACCTCTGTGAGTCCTTCCATCGAGCGATTTGTCTGAAATTTCAACTAGGAATTTTGATTTCAGATGATGCAATCGGGCTACTCATTGGGTACCTTCCTCTTCACTTTGTCAAATAAATAATGAATCGGAGTTGAATCATCAAATAGCGTTCCACCCGGAATTGTTCCGAATATCTTAATGACTATTGTCAATTACTAGTTCAAAATGAAATAAACAAAATTCCGTTATGAAACTAAGTTCAGTCAATTAAATTGTAATTACATTCGAATCGCTGAGGGCACTTTCATTCTAGTAACTGACCTGCTGAATCATTCATTGATGACTTTCAGGCTTTATGTGGTTTGTAGAACTAATCTGCCCTCGACGATGGCCAGTCATTTGATTCGCTTCGATTCAGATTGGCCGTTGTTTTCGGCTCAAAATGAACTTCCAGGAGTATTTAGCAAAGGGAATATTGCTCACGCGTATCGTCGGCATCGAGTTTGGTGACCCTCATTCGGACCAACGCTATTTGATCAGAACCAATTTTCACCTGGCATTAACCGTATCGAGCTCGATAGCTGTTAGCTTCGGGGTCCTATTAAACGTAGTGCATGGCTTGGATTCTGCGGCTGAGACAGTCATGACTTTAGTACTCGCTTGCGCTCCATTCCAATCAGTGATTTGTGTAATCCTTCATTTCTGGAGGAGAGGGTCAGTGAAAAAAATAATAATTGAATTCGAGAGAATTTTTCCCACGAAGCGAGAACAATCCGAGTTCCAGTGGAAATTCTACAACAAAACCAATTCAATTGTGATGTATTCGGTTTTGATCCAATCACTGCTGACTGTATACCTCCTGATCACAACAACAGTCGTCAAATACATGCGTCACGATCAATGGCAGACAGAGCGAGCTTTGCCTTACCCGGTCTATTTGGGACTTGTCCCATTCGACCCTCTGATTTTTCCGCTAATTTTAATTACGACCTGGCTCGTCTTTTGCCAAAACAAGTGCTTAGCTCTCCATTGGTTCTACTTCATGTTTTATCTGAACTGTCAATTGGAGATGCATTATCGGCATTTGAGCCACACCTTGCGGAAATTCGATCTAAGTGAATTGCCCCGGAAAAAGGAAGCAATTCTTCGAGATGTCATCCAACGATACGCCACATTGAACAGGTTTGTTGAAACGTAGCATTCCCATTGAAGCCTAGTTACATTCACTGTTTCGATGATTGCAGACTTTGCGATGATTTGGATGATGTGTTTGACGTCCACCGATTGATTGTTTCAATAATGAACATGGCATTTCTTTGCGTTGCCATCTACAAAGCCATGACACCGCCATATGAAAAACAGTACATGGCCACTATTTTGACCAGTGCGTGGCACATATTGATTCACTGCTGGCACAGCGAGAAAGTGGTCGAAAGTGTACGGCATATCGAATCTATGGATATCAATATCCCCAATAACAAGCCCCACTGATTTCAGAGCTCAGATCTTGGTCTCGTTGCGTACCAAGCTTCTTGGTACAACACCACACGTAATTTTAGCAAAGCTTTGCTTTTGATCATTTGGAAGTGCCAGCATCCCCGTCGGTTCACTATCTACAGAAAGACGGTCATTTCGTTCAACACATTCGCCTCTGTGAGTGTTTCAACATCGATTCAGTTCTCCAAAAATTCCAACCAACAATTTGATTTCAGATGATGAAGGCGGGCTACAAGTTGGGCGGCTTCCTTTTTGCTTTGTCAAACAAATAAATTTACGAATAAATCGAAGTTCAATCGACAAATAGCTTTCATTTTGGATTTGATCCAAAAAAAATTCTCAATGAGGGCTGTCAATCACTTGGCCAAACATCGAATAAACAGAAAATCGATATTCAACTAAAATTCAGTCAATTAAATTCAATTAAATTGTAATTAATTTCGAATCGATGAAGTCCACGACAAGCTGCCTGTAATTAACATTCGAAAACATTCATTGATGACTTTCAGGTCTTTAATGAAATTTCCATCCGTCACAACCAGTCTTTTGTCTCCGCACTTTGATTTCTATCGCGCGGCGGCCTCTGCCAAGAGCAAACATCTTCCCGTCAAGTGATTCTCGCATAATGGAACCGCATTCCGAGTGATTTTCAAATCCTTCTCAGATGATAGATGTCCGCCCTTTCGATCCATCGAATGAATAATTCGTCTCCCCTCAAGAATGATGAAGACCATTAGCCGCAATGAAAGTCTAACGACATGTCTCATTCAAATATTCCGACATAAATATAATCCGTAAATAATCCCAAATCCTTTGCGGCTTGCTCGAAATATTGAAGTGACATGATTAATAACCATTTGGTGTGTGTCATATGAAAATTGAATGCATCGTTTAACACATGTTACGCAATTGCTATGAGCTCAAACAATCGACGGGCATAGGCCCGCGGAAGAACCGACACACATTTCGTCATTCGAACAAAACGAGATACAACAGCGAAAAAAAAGAGGGAAATATACGAAAAATGGAAAGAGAGAAAAAATCGAGTCAACGAACAACAATAGAAATTCATGTGTGTATGAAACAACAAAAGAAATGAAAAACGGCAAACAAACGAACGAAAAACAGCTCGAAAATAGAAATGAAATTCGTTCGTGTGTAATGTAAATATGCGTACCATTGCAATCATTATTCTGAATTCCGATGTGGATTTGTGTGTCGAATGAGTTTGCGGGCAAAGCGACTGACGAGGTGGGACAGAAGACCTGAGAGACGAATATCATGCCCGAAATTACGCCATCACCTAATTTTTTTCCGACTTTTTCCGGTTTTGTTGCCATTCGCTTTATTCGAGAGCGACCATATTTCATCTGGAAAATGCATCCAACACGAACACAAATTAGGCTCCGTTCCATTGTGCAATTAAAAGAGAGCAAGCGATGGGCTGCGGATGATGGTGAGAGTGGGAACGTGCGTGATATGGCTGGCACATGGAATAGCAAAAAAACAAGCGAAAAAAAAAACAAAGAAAATTCTCATGTCGAATATTGTTCGTCACATTTTAATTAAATTGAAGAAATAATAACAAGCGCTCACGAAGAATAATGCTTCGTGGAGGATATTCATGAGCTTTCACCTTAACCCATAGCACCATGGCGGTTGAGCTCAAGAAACTCATGCCCAGACACGCTCACCCATTCAGACACACACAATCACACATACACTCACTCACACAAGCACACTAACGCGAACACATTCAACTCTGACGCAAGAATTTCTCTCATCTGATAATGATAGCTTAGTACTGCGCTTTGTATTTTTAATTTGCAACATACGCACAGAGTGGCCGGGTGCTGTGCAGACAGTGGCGGCGGTGGCATCCCAGAACGATGATGTTTATTACGAT